>JAGVSP010002757.1:0-85458 GCA_022494985.1 Micrasema minimum
AGATGTTTAGTTTAAAGAAATCTTTTTTTTGTGTGGTTATGTTATAAAATCCTCCAATCATTTGAATCACGAATTGCTGTGAACGGGGCAACATCAGCAACTTTTTGTGATTTCACTTTTTGGTGGGGGGATTTTATTATTTGATGTAAATACACGTTCTGAGTAAAAACCGGCACATCTGGACTGCTCTTAACCATGTTTGTTTAAGGCATCAATTATAAATTAAGGCAGCCCTTTTCCGTTTTGGGATCAGATTTAAGGACATGGGCCAACAGAAAATATATCGGCTAGGGCAGAAAGAGTGAAATCTCTAATGTTGATTTGTACAAGTACCTATATAAAAATAAATATTATCTGAAAAACACAAAAAAAAATGTTTTATTTATAATTTCATTAAATATATTTCCATTTTTCCCTTTCAAATTTCCAAATGGTATTCAAAATAAAATTAATTGCAAAAAAAATAAAACAAAAAGGGACACATTTTATTAAATTAAAAAATATAGAACTCCGTGTCTGAATCTATAATTCATATTGCTAAACGCATATCACAATATTTTATTATTTAAAAGCAAACTATGTTATTTTTTTCAGATTTTTGTAACTGAATATATTAAAGTTATTAAGTTTTTTTGATCTTCCTGTAAAGTTTGCAAAAGTGCCGATGTGCCCTTTTTGCAATTAGTGATTCTTTTATAGTTTATATTCCGCATGCGATATGTGACCGTCACTTGACGGTGACGAAAATTTTGGTTTAAAGTCCATTGTTATCGATTCAATTCCGCAATTTTATGGAAAGTTCATGATTTCTTTGTTTTACAATATGGGATCAAAATTTTTTGAAGGCAAGTTTGACAGTCTCATCAGAATTGATTTTTTTGGTCAACAAATAGATGTCTAAATTCTTTAAATAAATGTAAATCGGTTGAGGTACGGTGGGTGAGGCAAATACAAAACTTGTACAGAATACGTTTATTTTATGAAGCTATCGACCAGTGACCCATAACCCTTTCAAAATTATATATCCGAGTCCTTATTTTACGAGTTGTGCCACACAAATACAGGGAAATACTTTTGCTTAGTTTTCAGTTAATATTAAAATGTATCTACCATATTGTTTGGGTGAAACGATTCATGAGGTTCGATTCCATTATCTAGATTAAAAATATTAAACGAACGTTAAAGGTGCTATAATAATTATATATAATATAGACACGTGGGGGCTTATGCTGGAAAATGCGTCAATTATGTCACAAGTGAGGTTCGACAATAATCATTTGTGTAATTTTGTTGGCATCGCAAGGACAAATAAAAGTGTTGATTAAATATGGTTAAGTTATCCAGGATTAAAAAAAAAACCGTTTAAATAGTGACCTCATTTGGAACTTGTGAGATATGTGTGTGAAAGAGACTGTGTGTGGAGGGCGACAGAAGATGTACGAACGTATGCGTGTATGGAGTATGTCTGCTGTGTGCCTGCATTCCCAGTTAGAGCTCTGAGGAGCATAGTCAGGTCAACGAGTATTATATTAAACCCCGCCATAATTGTCACAGTCGTGTTTTACTTAAAGCCCACAATCTAAAATAACTAACGTTTTCTTAACGTCAGCCACGTTTTTTTTAAACTTTAAAGGCAGGGTATAGGAGAATTAGGTAATTTACAGTAGGTATAGGAGAATATGAAAATACCGCCTCTGGTGCAACCATAATGAGGCGTTGGAGCAAAGTTTGTTTTATAATTTATAAGTCCATTTATTTCTTAATTTACTAGTTTTTCATCATTCATATAATATAACAATCTACAGTATTTGGATGTTGCTACTCCACGGGTACATGCAGATTTTTTTTTACCAGTCAAAACATTCTAAAACTTATTCAACTTTTTACATTTCCCCGTCTAAAATATCCCAAACGTCTTCTTTTTTAAATGCTGGATAGTACTAGAGTTATTTTATAACTGCAAAAATAGGCCGAGCCCTTAAACGCAGACGGGAAAGCCGCTACTGGTGAGGCCAGTGGCGTATCGATTTAATAATAAAACATGTCTACGTACAACATAGTAGTACGGAGTTTGGTAACCTTTTTTGATTTCCCATTTATACCCGATTTAATATTTCACAGAGTCAGTGCCACTCGGGTTAATAGAAATAGATAGGTACTCCTATGGACATGTTTTCCACTGTATTTGATTTCCCAAAAAGATTCCAAATACTAGACAAACTGATATTGAAGGTCCTAGAAATGAAAATATATAAATAACAAATGGTCAAGAAAGGCATACATACCTAGATATTAAAATCAAAATCGGCTTATTGAGGCATATCATATATATTTTATGCGAACGGGTGGTGGCCTAGTGCTAACTTCGCGGTCCAGAGACTCAGAAGTCCATAGGTCCCCGGTTCAAATCCCCACTCCGCCGCGACTCTATTCCTATTTTTAAGCACATTACGATTTCTTTTTACTTTAAAAAAATTGGTACCGTACCAATTATTTTATACGATAAAAAAGCAGGTTGGTATATCGTGTCATAGTCATAAATATTTTTAGAACATAAAATAATGTTTTATATTGTCTCTTGGTATTTTCTTGTTTTTTCTGATGTTTTATTGTATTAATGAAATGTTATCTTTAATAAAGATGAAAGATTTGTACTTACCTTGAAATATGTAAATTGATCATTTTAAAGTAAGGAATTCCTAATTTATTATTTGTACAGGTGATATTTTTTTACCTTATTGCTTTTAAGTAAAGACTTTTAAGACATAATACATATAACATCGTGGATGTACTGGCAAAAGACATTAACTCGAAAAAATGCTATTTTGAAATTTATTATTAAGTTTTTAAGGCTCTACATACGGAAAAAACTTACAATAATAAATCGTTTAAAAAATTAATGTATTCAAACAAAACATAACCGATTTCACAAATAAATAGTTTAAAATTTAAGAAAAATAGTTTATTAGTCCAATGCACTGATAATTAAATATCAAAAAAGTTTCACTGCAAATTGTCTTAATATATATTTGGCTAATTTCAAGATTAATCCCAAGTACGCCACTGCCCACATTTATCTCATTTTCAAGTATTCGTGGTCGACTCCGCTAATGTTTCTACATACCTCTCTCAATTATTCAGAGTCGAATAATTCGGTTTCACGAATTCCGGAATCCTTTTGGCGTTTCCTGGATTCGTTTCGAACGGCGAATTTAAACGATTAACAAAATCAAAAACCGGAAGTGCTCAGTTTCCGGAAACCAATATTTCAGATATGCTACAAACATCACTCAGTTTGGGTGATTCGGCAAAAATACTGTATTGACTCCAGACGGCAAAAAATAATAACAGGGTACAGTCGATCGAATGGAAATAACTATTTTTTAAGACTGAATCTATTGGGATTAGGCCGTTTGTATTAACCATTCAGTAGTAATTATGTTAATTATATTTTGATTTACTTACGAAAAAATTGTTGCATTGTTCTCCTCTATATTTTAAAATTTAAAAATTTCGTTTTAATTCCTTTTTTTCACTTATTATTTTAATTTTCCCCGTTAATAATTTTTTTAAAAATCGTTTTTTTTTCTAATTCTTTCGAGAAAAGCAAATGATCAAGTTTTATTAAATTAATAATAAAATCACAATAGTTCATTGCAGAATATTGCGGGTATGATGTGTTATATTCACAATTAAATTTTATTTAAATTTTATTCGAAAAAATTAAGGAAGGGCTTTAACGATGGTTTGGTCATGTGGAGCGCATGAGTGATGAAAAAACGGCTAAAAGAAGTTTAAATGCAAGTGTGTCTGGATTTAGAAACCAAGGAAGGCCGAGAAAGACATGGCATGACCAAATACGACAAGTACTTGAAAGTGGACATGTGAAAAGTCGGAATAATCGGTGTATGTGCATGAGAAGATGTATGAATGTAGCAAAGGAAGTATGTCAGGACAGAGTGGTATGGCGTTCTATCCTCTCTGCCTACCCCTACGGAGAAATGGCGTTATGGTTAGTTAGTTAGTTCAAATTTTTTTTTTAACACGCGGGTTTGGCATAAAACATACGAAATTCTATAGGTAATACAGAAACTCAATCTTTGGTGTGTCCCAAAGCAATTTCATTTTTGTCAGATTCTAAAAATACATGATGTAAAATTTTTCTCGTATGAGAAAAATTATGAATGGGGTGGCATTTCAAAGGGTATTTATAAAAATATTTTGTATCCCCAACACTAAACTTACAATATTATTTAATATTTGTATCTAAGCTTCTTATTACTTTTCCACACATTATAGGTATTACTGAGCATGAGTAAAAATTATATTGGCATTCACTTGCAGTAAAATTATGCTCCAAAAAAGAAGCGGGATAATTTTTTTTTATCCTTTGCATCAAACTGAATCAATATTAAAAATTATCATCAAACTAATTAATAAAATAATATTAACTGTTTATAATTTTATAATGTATAGTAATTTATTGTTATGTGATTTTCATATTTAAGCCCACTTTATACGGGACAGTTAACTGTGCAGTTTCTTGTCCAGAAAACTACACAGTTTCTTGTACCGTTTTCTGACCAATAAAAACTGCGCGGTGTAAATTTTACTTTTACACGGCACAGTTTACTGTCTGTAGGCATGCGCAGAACGCGACAGTCGGACCATCTAAACAAACAGTAGACACAGTCGGACTGCCATAAATGTTGCCATACTAATAATCTCTATCGTCGCCTATCTAACCTTTTTTTGCAGATCTATCGATTTTGTGGAGATTTATCGAATCTCTGAAACTTTACAACCGATTTATCGATTTTGGAGTCATTTTAATTTTAAAGCATTCATTTAATGCAATTATAAGCGCAGATAAATTCGACATATTATGAATAACTTTAGGAACTTCTACCGATTTTACAATTTGGCAACATTACTCATCTGTCAAATAGTCGTTATTCGATATTTTGAATTTCGATTTTCGATCTAGGATTTCAGTTCATATTATTCATTTACATTATATTCATATTCGCTATCATAAAAGTTTACCGAAGTTTATTTGTAATATTACCGATACTATTGAATATTATAGCACGTATTATACTGTCGTAATCGCCGCGGGTGATGCGCGCCCCGAAACTGTGTGAAAAAATGTGTGGAATTAGCGCACAGTGAGAATCTGACACTAGCACACAGTTTTTTTATCCAGTTTTAGCTTTATACGGGACGGTTTTAAGACTGCACAGGAAACTGTGTAGTAAACTGTCCCATATATAGCGGGCTTAATATTTTATGTGTAATACATTGGACTGGTACTGAAGCGTAAGACTGATCGCTGATCATCCTACCTTCATGTAATAAAAATGATCAAGATACTTAATGATAAGATGAACTTGGTGTACCAATACATCATCATCATCATCATACCATATCCGCTCCCTATGTGGAGCATATGGAATCCACAAACTGCCTCCCGCAGCTCTACACAAATTGCCGACGAATTGTCAACTACAGTGGACGACCAGCACGCCGAGTACCTGATGCCTTGTAAAATAGGCAGGCATGGTAAAGGCTCTCGGGAGGCATACGTAGTATATGGCCTAGCCAGCCGAAACGCCTACGTACCAATACAGTGCCCTATGAACCATTAGGTGCGGATAGGGGAAAAAGTAGTAGTAGTAGTAATTGTAATGTAGCAAATATACATGTTATATTTATTACTATTTAGATTTATTAATATTCGTAAGTTTTTTTTGCTGTCGAGTATTAAATTTTATAAGCAAAAAATGGTTTTAATAAAAATATTTATTCAAGAAAAATAATATTAATTCATTCAAGTGATTCGTATTAATTTATTTAAGTATCTTACTATTATTACGAGTTAATTTTATTACATGGAAAACACTTGTTTGTTGTTCAGGTATCAATATTGACATTTTTACACCAGAGAAATACACTCAGTTATTTCAATCGACTCGAATCCAAAATTGCTTTTTCTCTGATACCTAAAATATAGCGTTCATAGGCAAAGTGCTCACATTTAAAGCACTCTTTCGAGAATAGTCCCATTTTATATACCTGCTCAGAATATAAGGGCGCAATTTATTCGCAAAATGTAACGTATGACTTTGTATTTTGTGGAATCCGAAATGTGAGCGATATTACCAGAATCGCCCCCCGTAGAGTAATAATGACTTATGCTCCAAACCTTTTTCAAAGCAATATCAGCCTCTATAAATAAAATAAAAAACCGCGAATCGTTATGGCTTTTCACTTTTTATTCGATTTTACGAAAGATATATCACACTCTGGCGAATAGCTCATGTTATAAACTATTTTTTAGCTCTGAATAAAATTTTATTTAACCTTCGCCTTGCGGTGACGTAACCCGCTTTGCAAAAAATCTCTAAATAATTCATATCTCCGTATGCAATCAAAATATAGCACTAGCATTTTCGCTAATCTTCAATCAAACCTTTTTACACCAGAAAAAAAATATTTAATACACACAAGAAATGTACGTAATTACTTACAAAATATCGTGTATTTTGCAGTAAACAGAGGACTTTATGATTTTTTATACGTTTTTCAGCTTTAATAATATTAAAATGAGATATTATGACAAACATATACTAACTACACATATAGTCGCGGATATTTCTCGGTAAAACGTTTTTAAAAATGAACTAACTAACTTACTAACTAACCATCACTTCGTTTCGCCGAAGGGGTAGACAGAGAGGTTAGAACGCCGCACCACTCTGTCCTGGCATACTTCTCTTGCTTCCTCCACATTCATACATCTTCTCATGCACGCACGTCGATTATTCCGACTTCTTACATGCCCACTTTCAAGCACTTGTTTTACTTGATCATGCCATGTCTTTCTCGGCCTTCCTCGACTTCTCTACATCCTGGCACAGTCGCATCATATATTTTTTAGCCGTCCTTTCATCATCCATTTGCTCTACATAACCGAACCAACGTAAAATACCTTTCTTAATTTTGTCGATAATGCTTATCTCAGCCTTGCATTCTGCTCTAATTTCAACATTAGTGCACCTATCATACATAGTTTTACCACACATTCGCCTGAGAGATCGCATTTTAACTGCATTCAATCTACTTTCGTACCAGAAACTACATTATGCACTGCCAATTTAGCCTCTTTTGATACACACTTATTAATTATACTACCGACTTTAAGGCACCATTAACTCTGTTACCGGCACTAACCCTCCTTTCAATGTCCTTGTCCATATTTCCATCACAAGTGAACATGCTTAGAAAAATAAAAAATAAAAAATACTCCCTCTTAATATTTTATGGTTACCCGACCAAAATAGAAAATAATCGATGATAGCACAAATGATGTTAGGTTTAAGATTTATATTGTTGTAATATTATACGGTCATATATATGTTTTTCTTTACATGTATTAATACACTAGCTACTTAGTTTGATTTGCTTTAATATTGTAAATGAATACCGCGACGGGTTTTGCCCAGGGCTTTGCCTTTTTGTGAAGAAAATTCATTTAAAAAAAATGTACAAATTTAATGAAATAAATAAATAAGTACAATTAACTACCTGAGTAAAATTACAAAGATGTATTTGGCAACTACTTATAGAGAATGGAACAAAGAATAAGTTACCATTTAAAAAGTGTATTTTATTGAACAAATTGAAAAGGTACATTTATTTAACTAGCTTTTTATAAAACACACTATTTTGTAACCCTCTGGAATAAAATACAAGAGAAGTACCCAAGTGGTGTTCTTTAAATTTGGTGATTCTTTGCATGGTACTATTTTTATTGTATGAGATATCGCAACATTTAAAAAGCATAATAGTTTTGGCAGGAATGTTTTACCAAGTAGGTATATTTAAGAAAAAGTTTTTTACACATTTTAAACTGTTTATTCCATTTGAATCAATGGAAAAGTATTGATTATAGTATTTCCCTCGACTTAACTATCTCAAGACACGCAATGTTTGTGCGCAAGTTCGTGCTTATTTTTCATAACTTACCTATTCACGAATGATTAGGCTCAGTATGTAAGTTGCTAAACGCGATAAAAATAGAAAAACAGGCGCTTTATTCGGAAAATATTTTAACTTCACGTTTTGTAGTGACATTAAACAATTTAATTTATTTCGAGAACTGATTTACCATTCAGATTGTCGTTATTATAAGTTATGGTCGAATTTCTGTTTAGTTATAGTGTTTACCAATTTCCTTTTTTCTGTCAACCATAGTAGACCATAATTTGTATGTACATTAACTCACATGAGCGATAATATCAGGCCAATTTTACATAATTTGATTTTGATTTTGTTTTTTTTTTCTTTTTTTTTTATTTTTATTTATTTTAATTTTATGTATGCTGTACTAAAGATAATGCGAAATAAAGGAATATTATTATATTATGAAATTAAACAACTTTTGTATAAACTACTATTTTTAGAAACTTTTACTTTTTAAACTCTACTTAATTTTTTTTTTTTGTTTAAAACAAAAGTTGTTTAATTTCATAATTATGGTAAACTACAAAGTAAGTGCTACAAACATTGAGTGAACTATATAATATTAAACTATAATTCTACTCGTATTTATAATATGATACTATAAGTATACTCGTATATCGGCATAATTGACAACAAAAAATGAAACCTCGAGACTTAAATATAACATTAAATAGTGACAAAATAGTAAATTTGGCCATTGTTATAGCTAAAAACACACACAATACAAGATGGCATCTTTTCGAATACCCGCAAGTTTAATACATATTTAGCGAAATTTAAATTTTGATTATTTATAAAATAGTTTTACTAAAGATTTCCTTATTTTTTATTTCATTTTCAAACAGCAAAATAGTACAAGAGTTGAGTATAAGTTAAGACCCCATATGTTTTGCCAAAGAAACAAATTTATGTCGCCAATGCGTTGTTTGCAAGAATTTTCATTACATCTTTTCAAAATGCAACCCTTCCCGAGTTGACTGTAATTAGGGATGTGACCTTTAGTTGTAACAAATTACCAAGGAGAATAAACACTCCTAACTGGAACAAAGTAGACACAAACGGGATAATGTGAGGATAATAGAATCCTAGGGATAATCTAGTCTAAATAAACAGGTCCGTGCAACCTACATAAAAGCTCTACGGGATATTAAACCTAATTGTGATTTTATTAAGATAAACTAGATGTACGCACTTATAGATATTCTTAGTCTATGCGAACTAAGGTTACGTAACATTTTTAGGACTGCAAGCGTAGTTATATATAAAAAAAATAATTAGTGCTTAATGTTAAAAATTTATTTGTGGATATTTTTTGTAAAAATATATTAATGGATATCGATTATGTTGAATAACTCATACATAGTAAAATTAAACAAATTCAATTAATTTATTATTTGATATTATTGATATCCCAACAGAGACAGAGAAACTCTGGAAACGAATGTGGGTTATCTAGGCGTTTACAGGGCTTATGACCTGTCATTGGCTGGGCTAATTGGCCACTTGATGTATTACAACATTCCCCATTGCGACCATCATCTGATAACCATACATTTTAAAAAAAAAATGGAACTTCTATTAGTATGAATTATCCTGCCACGTTTCACTTTACAAATGATTTTCTCACTGGTGACATCTGTTGAGAAGATTGTTAAGCATTTTTGGCAATCAATCTTTATTGGTGTAGGTAAGGCTCATCCAAACTTAATTACGTACTAGAAAGCGCCTGAAGATGTCTCTCCAATTTTTATTTGCTTTATATTTTAACGCCCAGATAATCCACATTCGTTTCCAGAGTTTCCCTGGCTCTGTTGGGACATCAATAATATCTGATATTAGCCCAGCATGGGTATATTCCAGTAATTTGTCTACAAGTATTTGTGCACATTCAAAATGTTGTGCCTAGATGACAAAATTGAATAACCTTATGAGAAGTAGGTACCCACTTTAGTAAAGGGGCTATAAGGTAAATAGATACATAATGCATTGGATACATTAACAGGGGTGCAGTTGACAGTATAATGAAGTAACTCCTGAACCAGTAACTAAATATCCTCAATGCACATGTACAAATATGCGCCTTTGTGCAAATAATAATTATTACTCTGTGTAATTTCATACCGATACGCGATATTTGAGGCTAACCCAAATATCGGGAAATTGAAATTGTATGATTATTACCAGATTCTATTTTTACAATAATCATATCCAATATCAACAATGATTACAATATATTCACATACAATATGTCGCACCTTTAGAATCAAACGTTCCCAATTCAAAAAATCTTTGAATGATGAGGTATCGTCATAAAAGTACTAAAAATATAGTAACATAATCTGAAGAAATCGATGAAAGAAATCGGGTGTAAAAATTTACTTTGACAACCAATTTGATATCTCAACAGAGACGAGAAGTTTAGAAGGGAATATGGATATCTAGGCGTTTACAGGGCTTATGACCTGTCATTGGTCGGTTAAGTGGCCACTTGATGTATTACAACATTCCTCATTTCGCCTAATATTTGATACACATTTCTGCCAATTATCAGAACTTGTATGTACAGTGAAATGGCGCGACGCTTCACATAAGAACACTCTCTCTGTCATCCATTGAGAAAATTATTTATTTAATGCATTTTAGCAGAAACCTTGCAAGTGAAATCTAGTTTTTGTCTACAAGTATTTCGACACACTCAAAATGTTGTTTATTTAAAAAAAAAAATGAAATAAAAAAATTGTTACAATATAATACATCTCAACACAGAAGAGAAGTTTGAAAGGGAATATGGATATCTAAGCATTACCCATTCCCCATTCTATCTAAGGGATTTTTTAGAGGAGTGGGTGGGCTTAAATTGTGTACGTATAAGGCCAATATGTGATACACGTTGGTAAGACTGATATGTCTTCATATAAGAAATGAATGATCAAGTTACACCACGCTTGGTGTACCGATGCAGTGCCCTATGCACAATTGGATGCGAATAAGGGAGAATAGTAGTAGTACTAGTAGTTACATTACCTTGCAGTGATGCACAAGTGCAGCGTATCTTGATAATTTATTACATGAATTTATGTTAATTTACGTTATTTATTTACTTTAACTTGGTATTTATTACATACTAGTTGAATTCCCGGAAGGGGGGGCTCGCAACCCCCAAAACCCACCTCGAGTGCACTATTGGAGATACTACTGATTGCCAATACGTTAAATTACTGTTTGATGGCCAAATACGCTCAAAATCAATAAATAATTAAATTTCAATTGATTCAAACTTGAATTGCGATTCAACAATAATTATGTGCCTAGGAATTTTTTAAATTGTTTAAACAATTATAAATTGTACAGTTTTAATAATATATTTATTTATATACTAGGTACCCGTTAATTGATTGCTAAATTCGCTTTTTTTTTTTTTTGTATTTGTTCATTTAAAAAACTCCTTTTTATGTATAAAATACTTGTAACAAAACTCGATATACAAGCGGGAAACCGGTGAATCTACGTCATATTTTTAGTCATGTACGAGGTCTGTTCAAAAAGTATCGCGAATTTTATATTTTTTCAACAAGTATTTATTTATTCATGAATATCTATTTTGTCCCCTTCAAAGTAATTCCCCTCGGATATAATACATTTATGCCAACGTTTTTTCCAATCCTCGAAGCACTTAAAAAAATCATTTTTTGTGATCTTGTTCAGCTCCTCCTTCGATGCCGTCTTTATCTCCTCAATCGTGGCGTAGCGTCGTCCTTTCATGGGCCTCTTCAGTTTTGGAAACAGGAAAAAGTCACAGGGGGCCAGGTCTGGGGAATACGGTGGCTGCGGCGCTATTACTGTGTTGTTTTTGGCCAAATATTCGCGCACAAGCAACGATGTGTGAGCAGGGGCGTTATCATGGTGCAAAAGCCAGTTTTTGTTCTTCCACAAATCCGGGCGTTTCTGGCGGATTGCTTCGCGCAAATTGCGCATAACTTGCAGGTAATATTCCTTATTGACCGTACTACCCTGTGGCAAGAACTCATGATGCACCACGCCCCTGCAATCGAAGAAAACTGTGAGCAAAACCAATAGCCAAAACCAAAAATAGGCAAAAATCGAAGACGAGCCAAAACACATCCAAGCAAAACAGCTGTCAAAAATTAACTAAACATTCAAAATGTCCGACCTTGTCAGCATAAGTAAGGGACGTGAGTACCAACATAACGCTACAAAAAAATCAAAAATCAAATATACGTAGCCCGCGGAAATTCAAAATTCGCGATACTTTTTGAACAGACCTCGTAGTAGATTTTTTTTTTATTTGACCCATAGTTTTCGAGAAAATTGAGTACGAAGTTAAATTTTTTTTCGAAAATTTTTTGCAAATTGTTACCAAATTATATCATTTATTTAGTCAAATTAATACTATTTATGAAGAAAACAAAATATAAACATCGCGTTTTATTAGGATTTGTACAATTTTACTTAATCGTACTTATAAAAGATTTTATGAGAAGAAAAAAAAAATTTTTTTTCAAGCTCCGATTGAAAAGACATTACACATTGGAATACAAATATGATGTAGATTCACTAGTTTTCGGGTTGTACTACGAGTTTTGTTACACCATATACAATATGTATAATGAGTATCATTAGAATGTAGTAACAAAAGTAGTACATGGGTAGGATACACTTAACTTTTTTTGTGACACAAAATAGATGTTGCAAACTATTATATCGCGTCCTTTAAATCCACAACTGCACCACTGAAATTGTTCTACTCAGCTAAAATATCTCAATTTCAAACAGAAAACTCATATTTAACAATGTCGTTTTCAGGAGACGTCGGTATTTTAGTCGTATTTTACTGCGACTACGGTTTGCTGTATTTCTCATTCTCATTTTATTATACAATTATAAAAATAATATTTGTAGGAGAATTGCATCGAACTACGACTAAAAATCATCGAAATGCTGACGATTTTTAAAGATGGTGTTTATTGGTCCTTTTGTAGAGAATTAGTTTTAAAAAATTAATACAAAGTTGGATACATAGTGTGTAAAAGTAGAATCATTCTTACTTTTAAAGACCATAACTATAAAATAATCTACGTCATTTTTTTATTTTATATTATAATTATTTCCCCTCTTCTTCTTCCGATATAAAGATACCAATATCTTGTATTCCTTTCTTTTTTAACTATCTTGTTTACATTATCTGTTATTTTTTTCCATTTTTACATGACTTTATTTTTTCTCTTTTGCCACGTGCACACTGTTTGACTTTCACAGTATACCCACAAACAGGCTATGCCTTGGTGGGATTTTTGTTTATATTTTTAAAAATATATATGTGTTTTTAATGTATAATTATGTAAACAAAAAATTTTCTTTTATCAATATTTTTTTTATATAAAAAAAAATATATATAAAATAAAAAATATGTATTGAAACAAATACTGTACTATACATATTCCTATTTTTAAGTTTTCAAATGTATTTCAATTATCTTAATTACCGATTTATTGAAATAAATTCTAATTAACGTGTTTTAGCAGGAAAGAATAATGTAAAAAGCCCACTGGAATACGACTTTATACGGTATCCCATTAACATTAACTCACCGCTCATTTATATAAGGAGAAAAATCCACGGGGATTTAAAAAGTGCTCAGGAATATCGCGGATGCACTCATACTCGGATCAATAAACAATCCAGAAGAACTGAAATCTCTGGCCGCCTTTTCAAATGAAATGATCTAAATTAATAAATACATCTTTATCCCTGCTTCGGCTTTAGCGGTTTAGATAGATATTTAGTTTTACTGAAGTGAAATTCAATATTCTTAGTGTTTTATGTTTAGACCTAGAATATTCATGATTAACGCTACTCCTACTAACTGTCCTTATCCGCACCTAATAGTGCATAGGCACTGCATCGGTGCACCACTAATAGACTACTACCTACTACATGCCTTTATCCACACCTAATGGTGAACGGATACTGTGGTTATTATAAAATATGTAGAATACAAACGCAAAGCTTACAATATAATATAATACCTATTTATTCGTTTATACGATAATATTTATAGCGCTATTTTCACGAAAAATATCCTCAAGAACGCTGTATTTGTTATTATATCTAGAATCTTTTCAATATTTACAACTTTAAAAAAAATATATTTTATTATTATATTTATTTAGTACTATATATTTTTATATAGACTAATATTATTTTACATTACACTTGATTTTTTTGATTTTATTTTCCTATTTATCCTACCATTATACATTTTTCAATTTAGATATACTATAATACCTACACTAATATAGACAATATATTGATAATGTTATGAACATGTTTTCATTAATAATATTGTAAAATTATAAAACAAAACAAAATAATTTAAGTCCCGACTTAGCGCGGATTGATATCTAGCAAGTCGCTGTGTAGAAATTAAAACCTGTCCATAATTTGTATTTAATGTCAAAATAAAATCGATCAATCAATTCACTTACATAACTATATATTTTGAATTAAACACGGATTAAGTACCCACCTAAAAATTAACATAATACAATCCAATCTGTTAGTTCGTATTATACGTAATGCGTATTGTCATTGATTGTTCTTCGCTTTTTCTACGAAACAAAAGAAGATAGTATAAAAGATGATAATATCTTGTTTTGGATCTCGTTCCCCGAAGGCGGGAATCTCGGTATATATCACAAGGTTTGGCAAATACTGTATCAGTGTCAGAGAGAATAAAAGTAGAGCTGGATACAGTAATAAATAGGTTTCTCTACATATCTCCGGAGGATCACGATTTGCTCCCAAAGGATCCTATCGGGAAATATGCAAGTTGGGTCTCTCACCTTACTCATCTTGTCACGAACAAGTGGCCCGTGTGGCGTTGAAATAATAACGTCATAAGTTGAGATGGTTATGAAAATTTTACTGAATGTCTACTGTCTACTGTCTACTGAATGATTTCTTTTTGGACCCTTAAATTGTTTATTGAAACAATAATTTGATAATGAGTCAAAACATTTTACTATTATCAGAGTTTTCACAGACAATTTTTTTTTTAAATAAATAAAAAAGCAAAATGGTACTCATATAAAGAATTTAATTTAGAATAAATATACGAGTATGTGTGGTATACTTACTCATATTTTAAAAAGATTTTCCTTTTTTATTCATGTACAAAGCATTTACGGAAATTTTACTTTTAATGCTCTAAATCATAGGTTTCCAAACTCATTTGACCCGTGGCCCCCCTTTCAGACACAAAATTACACAAGGCCCCCCTGGAAATTTACCTTTTTAAAATTAAATAAAACAAAAAAATGTAGTGTACTTATTTTTCATACATTTAATTATAGTGTAGTCATAAATAAGATACGCGAACACCGTAACGACAATGTAAACCAACCATCATAGGCCCATAGCGGTCGATTCATGAACTACATGTGTACGCATATAATTTGAAACATCACAAAATCATAGATGATATTTATTATACGTATGTATGCACATTCTGTAATATCAATTTTTTAAAATTCTATAAGGTCATACATTTTAGCACCTCATGGCCCCTGATTGCTTCCCAGGGCTCCCCTACTCCCCCAGAGCCAGAGAAGGCCCCCTCAGATCTCTCCAGGGCCCCCTGGGGGGCCCACTTTGGGAACCAATGGTCTAAATCATCCCAAAATGGAAAAAAAAGCTAACGTAAAAAAACATATAAATTTCGCATTTTTCCTGAATAATCAAAGATTTATTAATATAAATAACGTAATTGTGAGACACATTTTTTAACATGGCACTCGCATAGCTAAGTTTTCTGTAGTGTTACATCATTACATTTCTTACTATGCTTACAGTAGGTACAGATTTTGTAGGTATTTACAAAGATATTCGTAACAGCTCGACTTTTCACTTTTGCATTTGATTCCTTTCATTACATCTCATTAAATTTCAAGATGTGCTTAAAATTCTACATGAAAGTGAAAATTTCCGCTGCATTTTTCAAACCATTCAAACATGGCGTTCTCGCAGTAATTCTATGACTAATTAATTTGAATGACAAGCTCAGTGTGGCTATAGTGGGTGGCGTTAAATATACAATGACACGAGCGATGTAATTTTGCGCAGAATGGCCACGGAAATAGCTTTATTCCTAGTCCTTGTACCCTCATGAATAGTGTAAGGATTCGAGGATTCAAGACACAACCCCTCCCTGGTAGAGGGTGGAATTTACATATGCTGAAAGTTAACTCCTCGGTCGTTTTTCACTTGGACTTTGTTCATTTTGAACTTGAGAGCTTACAGAACTTCTGAAAAAAGAGCTGGGAGAATAACTCTTGCCTTTGAATATCCACCTCTGAAGAGAATAAAAACGCTCTAAAAATGTTCATACAAATCATGAGTTTATTGAGTTAGATGTTGGACGTCTTATTTAAGTCAATTTAACCCACAATCGAATAAATGTTCATTGTCATTGTATTTTTAATGTAGTTTAATTTTTAATTTTGAATGCAATATTTGAATAAAAAAACCACGATTATTTTATTATTTAGTGAATTAATATAACTTTTTTAAGATAAATATTTACGCATCTGAAAATAAATTATGAACATTAAGTAGGTACTCGTATTTTGATACGTTTTTATTACTGTTTTTATGTGATATTTCTCCTTTTTATACTTGATACGAGCATTGCAAAAAAAATATCATGGCTTTAGAGTGTGTTGGTATATTTGAATAAAAACCAGAGACATGTTATGTTAACTAGACAAGCTATTTAAAAGAGAACTGTCAAAATTTTATGTTCCATTTGTATTTGGCAATGAAACAAAGACAACTATATATATTTTACACTATCTAATACATTTCAATCATTCTGTTTTTCTCAAACAAGTTAAATTGAGAAAATTGTATAAATCTGGAGATGACAAGGGGCGGAAGAAAATAGTTTATCTATGAAATTTAATATCATTGATTAAAACTCGATTTTTGTGAACCGGAAATGCTTCAGTTAGAAAGGGTCTGTGGTATCCATATACCCCACTAGGGAGCGGATATATAGGTAATGATGACGATGATTCTATGCTGCATAATAATCTAAAACGTGTATGATATCCATTGTCCTTATGTGTGTAGAATTATTCACGTATTTAGTAAGAGCCTACTCATTGGTTCAATGCTCCCGGGATACGTCGGTCGCGGTCGTTTCTCTTGCAACTTTAATACGCTGGTCTCGAATAGTGGCGTATAATTAGATTGGGTTATTTATTATACAGACTACCGCTGCAGACGAAATAGACAAACAGTAGCTTTGTTGACCTAAACATCGGAAATCTAGAATAGATATCGGAAATCTAGACTAGACATTGAAAGTCTAGACTAGACATGTGAAATCTAGACTATACACGGGAAACCTGGACCATGGAAAATCTAGACTAGACATGAGAAATCTAGGCTAGACATGGAAATCTAGACTAGACATTGGAAATATTAACCTTATTAGACCTTCCGTATTTATATCAAGAGTTCCTATTTTTAAGGCTCTGTCTGCAACGTTTTCGAGACAGATAACTATGCGAAAACTACTAGTGAAAATTCTAGATAAGGATAGAGAAACGGTTTTCAAAGAATTAATGAGAATTTTTATTTCCCAGGGGGACGAGTTTATGTATTAAAGTCCTTCACTCTAGACTAGACAATGCCAGGGAAAAGATTTACCAAAATTTGTTTTATAAAGATTTACCAAAGTATTTTCCTCTCGAGGATTAACATCCATCATTTTTGTACCCATGTTTCCGTTTTTAATAAAATCGCAGTAAATTTCAGAAGCCGAGGTTTGAAAGGCGAATAAATTATGTATTTACAATATTTAGAAAATACCAAAAGTTTTGTTTGCAAAACTGGATTTCATATTTTGCAGCTTACCTATCAAGATTTCATAGATATTCTAAAACCCACTATATTATAAAACATCCATCTACATTTCATTTCATCAACTTTACCATCTTATAATAATCCAGCAACAGCAAAATAATAAGCCAAAATTTTTTGCTCATTATATTATTAAAAACTGGAGATTTCCATGAAAAACATTTATGTACAGTTTTTTATACGCTAACAGAAATGATTATAGTAATAAATAATTATTTGTTACACAGTTATTTCCGACTATTTGAGAGCAGATTCGAAATTGAAATATTTGAGTATTTCTTACGATATACTCAAATATTTCAATTAATGAGCTCAAAATGTTTTTTTTAATAAAAAAAATATATATACATTTCACATTTTGTAATAAACTATATTTTTTTAACTAAGCGTTCTTTCTAAAAACAACCAAATTAAGCAGATTCGTTATTGAGCCTCCTGGCCAATAAATGTAAAATATAAAATACGACATGTTAAAATATACTGTAATTTCCACATTTACGCCATGGTAGTAAACCTGCCTATTAAATCTGGTAGTAATTATTTGACAATTAACCTACTAATAACTACTTTAGTTATTAAATGGTAAAATAATGAATCAAACGGGAGTTACGAAGTACGAGGGTTGTAATAACAAATATTATTACTATTGTACGTGACTCCACTACAGAACTTCTGCTCTTGGTTTTAAGTTAAGTGGTGTATTGCGACGTCGCCATTGAGTATAAAATTGTTTATGGAAGTGCCCCTAAACACAGCAATGTTTCTGAAGGAACCCGACGTGCCCAAAGGGTAGGATTAGGGGATGGAAGGAAACGTAGACTTCACTAACTTGTTGAAGACGTGTTCAGTGTTCACGCGCTCCTTCCTGGTGAATGGCTGGCGGTCTTCTTATCTTAAGTATTTTCACCTGGTCGGGCAATGATGATGGTTGTACGTCGGTTTCGTCAATTCTACTCGAATGAACGTAGGTTTCGTCCGCACTACAGAATGCAACTCGCTTTGGCGGAGCTGCGTAAGCAGAGGTATGGGAGGGAGAATAAATGTCAATAATCGTCAAGATGGGTGAGGAAGGAACGACGATATATTGGTCTGAACAGTTACTTCTTTTTCTAAATTATGTCCAAATCGTTAGATTTTAATAAAATATCTGCACGTGTTTTGTGCAGACGACTGTTTATTTTATCATAAAATATTTAAAAATCATTTTTATCACATAATAAGTGTGATTTTACTGGGAAATTTACTTGAAGCCGGTAAAAGCTACTGTAATATAACTAAACCAAAAAATAAAAATTGTTTGCCGATAGGTACCTAACTTCAACAAAAAAAATTGTAAAATATAACGGATTTCGAAATACATTTCAGACACTTATGTTCTTGAATTGCCCTTAGTTAGCTAATTGCCCTTGAAGTTAGGTATCTGCAAACAATGTTCATTTTTTGGTTTAGTTATATTACAGTAGCTTTAACCGGTTTTAAGTCATTTTCCCAGTATAATCACACTGATTATGTGATGTAATGATTTTTTAAATATTTTATGATAAAATAAACAGTCGTCTGCGCAAAACACGTGCAGATATTTTCTCCAAAAAATAACTTTAAAAAATACTCACTGCTTAGAACTGACTCTCAATCACTCTAATACAATTGACCAGAGTTCTTCCTTATAATATGTTTTTTTTATTCAATGGACGACCGACGCGCGTCGGGACGTCGGTCGGCGTCAATGCATTTTATGGCAGTTTGGAGTCCATTTCTGCAAAAGTAATGACGTCACGTTCATGGCAATGGACCAAATGGACCCTCGCAGATTAATATAAGGTTACCATGGTTACTTTTAACGGTCGCCGTGAGTTCAGATAAAAAAAAAATATCCATAAATCTGTTATGTTTTATCGATAGATAAATCCGTACCATTTTCTAAAAAATACACATGTCCCGGGTTGCAACAAAACGTGATTTATGTCTAATGAATGGGGTAGGCTTATCAATAAACCAGGGAATGTCTGTGATGTAAATAAATAATAGGTCACTTGACCACCACAAAATGCCGGGTAATGTCTTGTGTTGTGACCGGCCGAATAGTAATATAATTACGCGATGGTACATTTTAGAGTGTTGCAATATTAACAGGTCCGGAATGGGGAATGAGCCCACTTTACTGTCAATGGTAATTTTGTCAGCCAATATGGGACCATGTGCCGGACCAGGGACCCTATGTTGGACTGAAAGTTTAGTCCCAGATGAGTTTTGACTTAGTGTTATTTAATCTGGTTGAATAATCTTGCGATTTCACTCAGTATAAATATTAAGTTTAAAGGGTCGGGCGTACCGAGGCGAGGCTAAAAAAATCGTGTTTTGCCCAATACCTCAGATCAACTCAAAAAAGCCTACTTTTGTGAAATCGCAAAAATGTGATTTTATTTCGCTTAATATTTTATTAATAAATTTAAAAAAATGAATAACATGACATAGGAAAGAGATAGAAACACGTTTTGCACGGAAATATGGGGCTAGGTGTAAGGCTGGTATTCTCAGTTCATTTTCGACAAATTAGGACTAACTAAGTATATGTAGTATACATGGTGCGAATTGTTTTGGTGGACCTAATACCTATTTACATTCATTTATATGCCAGGAAAATTGTGTGTAAATACAAGTAAAAAATAGGTTTGTATTAACAATAAAAATGGATTCAACAATTTACACTGTACATTTAAAACAAGAATGGTAAGATCCGAAAAAATAATACCCTGTCAAAACTCGAGCTTAGATTTTACAGCGCCAGGAAAAGGGTCAGACTAGGTACTAGGAATAAAGTAGTACCTACGGGCCCACGCTCGAGTCCCGGGGGGACCCTCGCCAGACCAGATAACGTAATACTCTCGTTACCAGGAGATCTATTCTTTATTGGGTAACTACCCTGTACTATTCATTGTTCATAATTATATACGTTATAAATTGTGCTAAGCTTGCTTTAATTTTTATTTAACATTGGTACACCAGGTGCAGTGAATCTTGATCATTTGTTACATTAAGACAAGATGATCAGTCTTACGCTTTAGCACCAGTCGAATATTTATCTTAAAACCAAATTAAAATACTTCATTTTTATATCCCTACAGAGACGAGGAAGAATTTTTTCTAATTCAGGAATTGGCTGGGTCAGGTGGCCTAGTATTCCTAGTGGTTAATATTCCTGAATTTGAAAAAATTCTACCTCATCTCTGTAGGGATATAAAAATAAAATATATACCTACTCCCGTCTTGGGATAAAATCAAGATTTGAACACGACCCAAAATATTGTATAAAATACTTCATGATGACCTTTGTGGGAATCGAAACCTCAACCTCATACAACCCTAGTACAAAATATCCCAACATTACAAAACAATTCCATTTTAAAACCGCTTTTCTACAAATTTGCTGAATCACCAGCGTAAAGTTTGTGGAACCAAGATAACGCGTATAGTGTCCGTAGTATAGTTCAACATTGCATCATATTCCACATGGAAACCAAAGGGAGGAATGGAGATTTAAATTCACGGTGAGTGCACACTGCAGTCAGCTCTAGCGCTGCACGTTGGGTGGGAGGGGCGCGGGCGGTTCCGGGGCCCCTTGACCACAGCCGGTCCTGTACGCTTAGGTACTTATATCATAACGTGACCACTTTTTATTTTCCTCAAAACGGGACATCCAGAAACTTGTTGAAATAAACTTATTTCACAAATTATCTCTGAATGCAGAAAAATAAAACAATAAACACAAAACGATCGGTGCAAAGTGTTTGTAAATCGGGTTATTAATAAACGAGATACGATTAGTTAAAGTTTGAGTTTTGTTAAAGTTTTGCATGAAATGCGACCATGTAAAATCCTTTTTTTTTTTTTACACTTTTGACGTGATTACGTCTAATAAATCTATGAACGCCGGCTGCACACACGAAAAAGCATGACTCATTGTCACATTTCGCCTGAGCCGAGTGTGCAAGCGAGAGCGCGGAACAAGCGATAGAGAGGCACGATCGGCCTAAGCGTTCGGTTTGTGACGCATCTATCTCTCTTCCACTCCATCGGCCGATGCTTTGTATTATACAAAATAATTCAGTCATAATAATTCAATTCAATTCATAAAAGTATGCTTTTTTTCTTCAATGTTTTCTTATGACGTTATCACTTAAAATTATCGTCCATAAACCGACTTCACATAAAAAACAACGTTTATTAAATTTCTGGACGTTTAGGTGTCCCAAAGCTGTTTTCAGGGATACCGTCTTTTTAGTTACAAATTTTAAAAGTTTTTATTTTTTAATTTTTAGGTTTTTTAAAGTCTTTTTTAAAAAATTTCCTTTAAAAGAGAAAATGGAACTTCTGGTCACATTATCTGTACTGCCCTATTATACCTACCCTATACCTACCAGGCTGCCACAGCGCGTGGTCAGGACTGGGAAGAGGCGCTATAAATAATAACCAAGAATTTTTAATCTCCTTTTTAATGGAACTCTCTGGTCGGCAGTATAATCCTTTTACTTTTTAGGTGGTTTTATTTTGCCACTACTTTTTAAATTGTCTATTGTGTTTTTTTACACTATGATATTATTATAAATATTATGCATATCTGCTATGTAGATATTCATACAAATGATATTATCTACTTAATAAATTAAAATAATAAATAAATAAATCTGCTTAGCCGCATTGAAGTTATGTTTTTCAACAGCTTTTTAAAACTAAAAATAAGACCATGACGCCTTAAATATGTGATCGTTGGGGAGGGAATCAATAGATTATTATACATATGAAACGAAATCGTTAAAAATCAGTTTTAAAATATCATAATATATGAAAATCAGAAAGGCTCACTGATTCGCATTATGATTTTTATCAAATAAGGTTCCTATCTACTTGCCGAAAATGATTAAAATCGTTAGTTTTTAATCGACCTTTTATTTTCAGGCCATTGCAGTATGGACAATAAAGACCACACGAAAAGAACACAACAAACATTTCAATAAAGGGGTCAGCTCTAAAGATCTTCATCCAGGAACAATTGCCAACACTGTCAGAATATCCAAAAGTGAAGAGGCAGTAACAAACACCTTATCCATAACCAAAACAAATAACATAAAGTCTGAAAAAGATGTCCGGTTTGCAGCGACACCCTCATTTGCCATCGACTTACCAGAAAAGTCTGTACCAGAAAAAGAAAAATCTCCCAGAGATGGAAAGCATCCAAGATTTAGTGACAGTTCAAAAGATACTCTTGATAGACAAGATTCTAAAATTAATATGGGATCACCTAAGGTGCACCGGAAGTACTTTACTAATTGGAAACAAGCCTGTGACAAGACGAAGAAAGAATTGCTGAAGAGATGGCGAACGTTACCAGAAACTGATGGACCAATAGAAGATGAAGAGCATAGCCATGATTCACAGGAAAGCAAGGATCATGGAAAGGGGCACGGGTGGAGTGTGCATGTTTGGAGTAAGTATTGCAGATTTTATATGTAGCTAGTTTAGTGTTTCAGTGGACGAGTGATGACAAAAAGAGGCCTGCTGAGAAATAAGATTAAAGTTTTATACCTGTGGACTTTATCGTAAGAAAGATTGCTCGTAGCCTTTTTGATTATGTATGAACGAAGGGCCGATATGCGATGTTGAACTGAAGAAATGAAACTTCCTACCTTTTAAATATCCTCACGTTCCTTTTAGTGATGTCTCGACTCATCTGACAATGAGCTTTCTCGAGTTCCGAACATTCTTATTATTCGTGTACAGGAAAACTTGTTGGGTAAGAATACAATAATAAATAAAGATATATAAAATTCAAAAGAGTGAGATGGTAACTTTTCATTCAAAGTTAGCTGTTTTTACATTGTTTGCGAATGGAACGAGAGAAGCTTCCTGCTTTTGATAGTTAGTAATAGTACCTAACTAGTAGCCCTACCGCCCCTACCTACATAGTAAACGCTTTCTTTGCTATTTTTATAAACTGGTAGGTATATCTACCTATAAAAAATACATAATAAGTTAATGGCTCTTTTTTAAGACGATATCGAAAATCTAGACATTATAATATAATATGTATATTATATTGTATGCAGGGTGTAACAAAACTCGTAGTACAACCCGGAAACGGAAACTGGTGAATCTACATCGTATTTGGAGACGATTGTGTTTTATGATTTTTTTTATCTGAGCTTGAAAAAAATATTTTTTCTTCTCACAAAAGTTTTCATAAAACTAACTAACTAACGATAGAACGCCATACCACTCTATCCTGACACACTTCCCTCGCTTCCTCCACATTCATACATCTTCTCATGCACACACGCCGATTATTCCGACTTTTCACATGTTCGCTTTCAAGTTCGCAGAAGCACGGCAGATTAAGTGAAATTGCTCAAATTTGTATTTAAACGCGTTTTTTAATTTTGTTTTCTGTAGGGAAAGTATTAATTTAGTCAAATTTATTAAGTTTATTTAGTCAAATTTATTTATTTAGTCAAATACATGATATTTTATAGCAATTTGCAAAAAAAGTACAAAAAAGAAATTAACTTTCGTTTAAAGTTAAAAAAAAAAATCGAAAAAAAAATCAAATTCGTACTCAATTTTCTCGAAAACTAAGGGTCAAATAAAAAAAAAAATCTACAAAATCGACTGCAAATGTGATGTAGATTCACTGGTACATCGAGTTTAGTTACACCTTGTATGTACTTACAAGGCTTATATTTACTTCAAAAGGGTACATGGCTTTTCTAATTTTCTCTACTGTAGGTACTAATTATTTTTCAGCTACTTGGGTAAACCGATACAGTATAGACGGTGGTGACGGCGGAGGGGGGGATGGGGAAGTGGAGGAAGACCCCCCCGACACACTGACTCCACTGCAGCAGGACAAAATGACCCTCTTCTTCACGGAACTCCTCGACCTGGACAGAGACGACTTGGTCAGTGAGCAGGACTTCGAGCACTTCTGTGAGGTAAAGTACACTAAGAGAAAGATATAAAAAATTACAATTACAATATGCTGGCTCCTTTGCTTAACTTCACTTTTCTCAATTTACATTTACTATTTTTCTAATCATTTAAAAAATAAAAAAAACTCTCGGTGTTCTTTAAAGTCGGTTGACGGACGATAATTTTACATGATACGTCATAAGAAAACATTAATGAAAAATAGCACACTTATATGAATTGAATTTAATTATTATTATTTTGTATAATACAAAGCAGGAGTTAATTGAAAATTTAATTTTTTTCCATAATTATCATTTTTTTGCACTCGTTAATTCAAACATTTGTTTACTTAAATTATACAAATTAATTACAATTAACAATTAACAAGTGGAAGAGAGATAGATGCGTCACAAACCGAACGCTTAGGCCGATTGTGCCTCCCTATCGCTTGTTCCGCGCTCTCGCTTGCACACTCGGCTCAGGCGGAACGTGACAATGAGTCATGCTTTTTCGTGTGTGCAGCCGGCGTTCATCGATTTATTAGACGTTATCACGTCAAAAATTCTGAAACTATTGCTACAGGCGTTGTGTCATTTTGAATATAAGTATTATATTCTGAAGAATCTAACTGGTATTAATGTTTGTAATTATTTTTTATTATTATCTATGCGTCATATTTAAGTTATTAATAGCATGATGTGTTTGTCCACCTATTTATTTTTTGTGCTACATTTTATTTCCAATTGTCTGTCATTGTTCCAAAATCAAATAAAATAAATAAATATCCTTTTGTGAATTGTAAATTGTGGGCCTACAAATAATACAGTTATTGACTTCAGATATTATTGATATCCCAACAGAGACAGAGAAACTCTGGAAAGGAATGTGGATTATCTAGGCGTTTACAGGGCTTATGACTTGTCATTGGCTGTGTTAAGTGGCCACTTGATGTATTACAACATTCCCCATTCCGCCATCATCTGATAACCATATATGACAACTTTTTGAAACTTGTACTAACCCAGCCAATGACAGGTCATAAGCCCTGTAAACGCCTAGATAATCCACATTCCTTTCCAGAGGTTCTCTGTCTCTGTTGGGATATCAATAATATCTGATATTAGCCCAGCATGAGTATAATCCAGTAATTTGTCTACAAGTATTTGTACACATTCAAAATGTTGTTAAAAAATATATTAACTTATTCCAGAGATTGGCGCACTTTGCCGACTGGTCGACCACCTCTCCCGAGTTCCATATCTTGTTAGAAGTGAAATACGAGTTCATCGAGAACTTTATACTTCCACTGCCAGCACAGTAAGTGGTAATAAATGTATGCACTTTTATTATCAACAAAAACACATATTAATCTTAATGTTTATATCTTGGACTAGCACAGAAGCGTAAAACTGATCATCTTACCTTAGTGAATAATTATCAAAATACATTGCAATGGTGTAACTACTTCCTATGCAGTGCCCTTACACCATTGGGTGCGGATAAGGGAGTGAATTAATGAAACTTTAGATAGCCAAAAATCTAGTATCATCTAGTTCTTCAATTAAGCTTAAGGCTTTTACGATGGTTTGGTCATGTGGCGCGAATGAGTGATGAAAGAACGGCTAAAAGAAGTTTAAATGAAGAAGCCGAGGAAGGCCAAAAAAGACCTGGCATGACCAAGTACGACAAGTACTTAAAAGTGGACATGTGAAAAGTCAGAATAATCGTATAACGTAATAACGTATGTGCATGAGAAGATGTATGAATGTTGAGGAAGCAAAGGAAGTATGTCAGGATAGAGTGGTATGGCGTTCTATCCTCTCTGCCTATGACTTCGTTGAAATGGCGTGATGGTTGTTAGTTAGTTACTTAAATAATTTCATAAAATACCATCAATGTTCAGGGGATTAAGGATCATAGTGTGGCTGTTCTACTGCAGTTATGCAGCACAATTTTTTTAAATTTGAGGCCATTAGGAGCAAATCCAGCAATCTCCATCTTTCATTAAGCCTCATAATCACTTGAAGCTGATAATCGTTCTTCTATGCCATGTATTCCAATACTATGCATTCTTACGCAAATCAGGTTAAGGCAATTATGAGCCTTTCTGACAGATGGTACCTAGTTGCAGATTTTTATTTTCACAAACCCATATAAGACCATTCTTGGGGCAATTCCATAAAATTTTATCTTGTATTGCATGAGGTAGAATGCATTTTTCTTTCCAGATTCCGTGAGAAGTCTTACTGGAGAAGACTATCAGCTGGTTTGCCCCCAGGTACGGTGGACTGTGCCATGTGGTTAGCAAGATGGCCGCTCCTTCTACCCGCGTGTGGCCGCTTTCATCGCTTCCCGCTCTTTCTACAATACTTCTGCAAGATTCTCTTTGGGATCATCAACAAGAGTGGTAAACTAGTCATATTATTGAAAGATCATAGAAGGTTGCCTTCGTCTTGAAAATTATCCATATATTATTATTTTAAAACATTATGTTAAATAATTCTTACAGGTTCAGGAGAAATAAGTCGTCAAGAGTTACGAGCTTTCTATATGTCCGTTGTTGGACTGAGCACAGCAAGATGTGATGAAATTCTAGACACTGCTTACAAACTTCTTACAAGTGTGAGTTAAAAATTATATTACTTGTGCATTGTACACTACAAGAAACTGATAGTTTCGAAAACAGGCTTATTGAACTAAAACCATAGATTTCACCGTTAAAATTAACTCTATGGTCAATATATATATTCCAGTTTTAAAAGACCTGTTTTACAAAAGAAATCCCACGGTGGCCAAATAAAACTAAAAATAGCAAACGAAATATGAAATTCCAGCGCGAACCAAGCCAATTCCTTTTTTCGTGGCACTTACTATATACGTAGACCACTCTTTAACTACATGTGAAATCTATGGTTTAAGATTTCACATATGGAAAAAAATTGGCACTTGTATTTGTTGTTATTAAATTCCATATTTATTTTTATTACATCTTTCAGAATGAGCACCTGCCTTTGATATTTGACACATACAAGCGCTGCTATTCCAACTGGCTGTGCGGTAAGAACCCCAACGGTCCGGGGCAGTGGGCCGTGGTCCCTCCAAGGGGTCCCCTGTGTAGGGAACCCTTCCCAGTCGATTACAGCGCCCTCAACACTGACCCAGCACACTTGGAGAAGTACACTCCTAATATCAAGACCAATAGACACTCTGTGATTGTGTGAAACACGCCTAATTGTTAACTTTATTTGTAAATTTTAGAAACAAATATTTAAAAGGAACTGCTTTGTCTTAATTAATCAGAAGAAAAGTTAATATTATATCATAAATTATATTTTCAATAAAAATTTGCACCGCGATCACCAAAATGCACCACATCGTAGTTGTGATGCATATATATGATGGTAATCGGTAGTATCTCTTTGATAGTTTACCAATTTACTGTCATATACGTGTCACAAACTGCAATGCATACGTTGGTGATCACCCGAGGGGAATTGTTGTCAGGATGCTCAGAAATATTAAAGCTGAAAGTCATAATCGTGAAATGTTCATAATTTATTTAACGCATAAATTTGAATCTTTAGTAGAATAGTTTTATTATTTAGGTTTCAGCTTAGATAGATTTTTGCGACTATGACTTTTAGCCTAAACCATTGCATTGGTGTGAAATCAATACAACACAATTTATATCTACTTAGGTACTCAGTTTTGCTTTAATTAAATGCATTTTACTTTATAGTTTCATTAGTTAAGTACTAATTTATCATTTTTGAATATGCGTCTGTCTACCTTTGTAAATATAACAATGCAACTGTTTATAGAGAAATTTTTTCCAGGGTAACTACATAAATTTTAATTAGTAAAATAAGTTTATGATATATGATATATGTAGATAATTATTGCAAATAAAAAATAAAAATCACAAAATCATTTAATAATTATTATAGTTACATTCACCATGGCACAAAATTAGTGATGTAGTAAACGAAAACATTTAAAACAATGTTACAGAAACATACAGTAGGTATGAAAAAGTTTTAATAAAAACCATAGACAATGTTAATCATTCTTTTGTGTATATATGTAGATAATTATTGCAAATAAAAAATTAAAATCACAAAATCATTTAATAATTATTATAGTTACATTCACCATGGCACAAAATTAGTGATGTAGTAAACGAAAACATTTAAAACAATGTTACAGAAACATACAGTAGGTATGAAAAAGTTTTAATAAAAACCATAGACAATGTTAATCATTCTTTTTGTACAATGATAAAAGCATAGATGCAGGTAATTTAGTAACAAAAATAAAATATAAAACCAAAAGGAGAGATATATCTTTTTTGTATACTAATAAATTAACACTCATCACCAAGACCAGTATTCATAAAAACCAGTTTTAAAATGTTTTTTATACTGGCTCATCACTGCCATGTAAAATAATTACAATTTTGTATTATAAATGCACATATGACTGTATGGACACAGATAAAATATTAAAAATATACACGTGTATGGTCACAATAATAAAATACACTTATTTAAGTATGATGAGTGTTTTCATTGAAACAAATTTCACAAAAAAATACACAATCATAAACATTAAGTAGATACGAATTAAATGTTTACAATAATGCTGCCTTGTGAATTGTTTTTCGCTATGTAAATACTAATTTAACTCAAAGTCCACTATCTTGCGTAACACATTAATGTAGTTAGCTCTATTCTATTCTAGAATGTGTGAATCGAAAATGAATATGTAAGCATCAGGAGATAGATATTTAAATAAAGAAAAGTCCATATTTTTTATAGATCTTCTTATGTGTCAAATTTAATTTCATGGTTCAGATCAGTTGCCACCCAGGACTAGAATTGGAGTCAGAAACATTTTAGGCACCAAGAAATCTATAACTTCAATTCCTCATACAAAAAAACTGGTTCACTGTCACAATGATTTTCCATATAATAGCAAAGCGTTGTTTAATCCCTTGCTTTAAAGGGAAAACGCAAATCCAGATACCTACATGGTGGCTAACAGCTACACATAAAAAGAAATAACTGATAAATCATTATTTGCTTATCATATTTCAAAATTACTTATGAATTACTGATGGAGTTTCGAGTCCACAGAGCTGGACCATAATATATATATTAGAGAAAACATTGAAGGGGAAAGTCACTTCTGAAATTAGTGACACTCCAACGAGCGAAAAAATATAAAACTAGCGGTTACCGACCGAAAAAACAGTAACCTGCAATCTTGGCCGGTATAAACACATGAATGTCGGTAACAGCACACTGTAATATTTGCCGAGAGCCAGTAATTTTACATTTTTCTTTACACAAACTGTTTTATCCACCAATAACCGCTTAGTCATTGTGTCGCTCTAGTGAGGTCCCCGTTTTTTAGTTTTCTTTTTGGATGATGGGTCTATTGTAAGACAACGGTCTGCAAAAGTACCACTTACAGCAAAACACTGGCAACTTTTTTAATATTGTCCATTAGTGGTAAAAAATTAAGTTTTACCTACAGTAACTGGACTTTTATTTAAAAAATTAAAATCGTACCTTATTTTGAATACCTGCTGAATTCATAATTTTAAAATTAAATTTTCAATTCAGAATATATTTTCATACTCCAGATATTTACACTATTTCCATTTAAAGCCAGCGGGCGCAGTCGGTCATAACAGGCCGGAATCCATAATCTAAAGATAAGTCTGCAGATATGGCCGGCGTGGCAGGTTTAGTGCGCTGGTGTATGGGCACCTAATGTGTTCTAAATTCAATTTAATTTCAAGTTAAATATTGTCTAATTAATGATAAGAGCTAAGTAAAACGAAATTGATCAGGTATTTATTACTCAGTAGGGTATGAAATGAAGATTTTTGCATAGTTATATTTACTTAAATTCATGACCTTCTGAGTTTCATATTACAAATCATCAGTAGGTGAAGATTAACGTGGTCAAAAACAAAAATAAACTATTCTTAACATAGAAAAATAATTCTAAATCTATTTACAGGCATATTTGCAATGTGTTGACAGTGCAAACATACATGTATGTTCAAAACAGTATAAGCAGATATCTGTGATTATGGTAAAATGACATTCCCATAAAATGTTTATCTAAAAATGCTTGGCGTTTAACTTAAATGTTTAATTTTATTTATTTACATTACCTCCATGCGAGAAGACACAATGTTTTTTTCCTGTATAATGCCAAGCTGAAATTTAAGAGATCAAATATGTAGTATTATTTTTTGTTTCATTATTTAAAGTATAGGTATATTATAACACATAGCATGTTAATGCACCACACTGAATACATGTAATAAAACCATTATTAGTCTATTACAAATATAATATTATATTCTGCAAAGTTTCTTACTTTAGAGATGTAAAATAATTATTTATGAAATAAAACAATCGCAAATGGAAAAGTTTTTATTAAAAATACAAAATTAAACAAGTCTTTTAATATCCTATTAACTATTAATCATACAAACATAATAATTTTATACAATAGTAATAATACGCTTTGTGTGGAACAGTGATGTTGGGAATAAGAATGTATATTATTATTAAAAAATATTATATGTATGTAAATAAAAAATGAAACACAAATAATTATGATTGTCAAGATTATAATGACAGACATCACATTGCATAAAGTGTATGTTATTTTAGACAAGTTTCTAGGCAATTATTTAAATGGAATGTTCCAAAGTACATCGTCACAAATGACTTCCATCAGTACATCAGTCCATGGAACGAAACCCTGGCTTTGCTAAACTCTGTTCAGAAGGCACTTCACTAAATTCTTTACCAAAGTTTCATCTGTTATATTGATTGTTTCACAATCCGTGTTCCCCATTTCGATTCGATTTTTCAGAACTGGCAAATTCTTTTTAGTTTTTAAGGAACCATGAACTTCAACAGCACCGGTTGCTAATATCCTGTTTATATTTTGTAAGGAGACCCCGGCTCCAGGCATAATGGCAATACGGTTTCCAGCTTTCTCAATCAGATCTTTGATTAATCCACAAGCTAGATCGGAACCCGCAGACCCTTGCTGTCCACTTGTCAAGATCCTTTCAAAACCGAGGGTGATAATAGTTTCCAGAGACTGTATTGGGTCGAGGCAAACATCAAAAGCTCTGTGAAAAGTAACGGGCAAGGGATACGCATTGGAAATAAATTTCCGGCAAGAATCGACATCTACTGACCCGTCAATTTTAAGAGCCCCAAAAACAAAACCATGTACACCGATTCCTTTGAATATCTTAAGATCAGCCATCATAACATCTATTTCTTCTGAAGAGTAGCAAAAGTCAGATCCTGGTCGGCACCTCAGCATGGCATAAATCCGGATATCTGGCAGCTGTTTATATACAAAAAAAGGTAAATAAATAGAGTATGACCAATAAAAATAAAAACTAATTAAACTCCATGATGGAAAAGGGGTTGTCTGTATTTAAGATGGAAAAATAAATATGGTAAGCTTATTGAGTGTCCTATGAAAAAAATATGCAATAATTTTGCTGACATCTTTAATTTTGCTGATTAATAGAATAGCAAAATATTAAAAACAGCTGCAATGTTTTTTTATTATTTTTAAATTCTCTATGAAGGGGAGAGGGAGTATGTAATGCAGGCACCTATATGAGATTAAAATATATGTAATATGTATGGACAGAAAAAAAACAGCAAAATCTTTATTTCCTCACTTACTTAGGTAAATCTCGTTTTAAATGCATTTGGATCAAGAAGTATTTATTGTATACTTACTGAATTTTTTATTACTGTTAACAACCCGGCAGATGGACTTAGACCACCATCAGATAAGGAACTACATACTTTCAACCTTCCAGCACCACCATTGTACGCATTCCTAGCCGATTCCAGGCAGTCCACGCAAACTTCTAACAACCTGGATCAAACATACAAGACTCTTATTAACATAAACCACAAAACATAACTTTTATAGACATAATGTGATAATAAGTACCTATAAAAACTAGTTTAGAAAGTGGATGTTCGCATACTTGATTAAAATTCTGTTTTTCAAACTATTCAAAATACTTATATAGAGAATACAAAACGCTAATGTCAAATTAATATTATTGTGTACACCAACTGCTATATTAAATTAGCATACCTACCTACAGCTTAAACTTAGCTGCAACAATATTGACAAAGATAAAGTTTTTATGATAAATTTAACCATATTTACATTATTGATCCGGTTAGATGAGAAATTTGGCAAGCAATCGATGTTTTAAAATATTTATTTTGATGAAATGCACCGGTTGAAAATATTTTACACTGCCGTATTTTAGTTTCACAAAACTTATCACTTTCTTCTTTGTCACACATTGAAATAATAGAAATTGAAATAAGAAATAGAAGTTGAGTAAACAAAAAACTGTCAAAGTCAAACGATAAAAGGTTACATGTTGATCCAAAGAAGTTTCAATAGTACAAACTAAAGTAGTCTTTAGAACATATTTGCAATGGAATCAAGTTAGATTCTACTTTGAATTATAAAAAAACTTTATAATGTGTCTGGTCAATGATATTTTTATTGAAAAAATTGATAAGTTCCTACATTGAGTAGAATTTATTTAGCCGTAAATAAAATAAACATCGATCAAATATAAAGGGAAAAAAAATGCGGATTAAAACACCTTTGGTGTATTTAATATATCTGTTTGGTGTACAGAAAGATTATGCATTTTATAAAAAATATTTGTAATGATACCTAACCTGTCATGTGCTCACTATTTTTGTTCTATAGTTTCGTGTTATCAAAATTAAAAATACAATAAAATGCAGGACACCTGCAATCTTAAAAACTGCTACTTTTTATGATAATTATTTTATTGTACATGATAATAACGATTATTTTCTCAGTAAATTAAGAACAATCGGCATGCATGCATGGAATATTTATGTATGAATGTGGAGGAAGCAAGGGAAGTGTGCCAGGACAAAGTGGTGTGGTATCCTATCTTCTCTGCCTCCCCTTTCAGAGAAAGATGTTATGGTTAGTTAGTTTATAAATTTCGCTACTGTATTAGGTTCTAAAAATCAATTTATTAAATCAAATAGCTATTTTACTTTTCTGTTTATAATAATCACAATAAAACAAAAAATAAAAGTTAGAGGTAGATCAATAAAATAATAATAACCAAATGAATTTTGTATAAAATTTTATTCAGTTCAAATTTACACGGCATTTTAGGTACTGACAAAAAATTAGTCAAATATAGTACAAAAACACTTTGCACATTTTTTATGTAAAAATTGTCTTTAATTTTACCTCCTTAAACCAACGTTTGTTACTATTGTCCAGCAATGAGTAACAAACAATTCGGTTTAATACCTGTCGCGCAACCAATTTCATCAAGACAATATTCTATGTAACTGGAAATAAAGAAATGTGATATATGTTACACTTAAAATTAACATTACTTAAAAATATTGGTAAATCACTCGTATGCTACTGGTGATAATATGCTTTTCAATTTATCAAGATTCGCTGCACTTGTGTATCAATGCAGTATCCTATGCACCGCTGGGTGCAGATAAGGGAGAGTAGTAGATAATATGCTTTTAGTGTAGTCAGTGAGCTCAGCTAAACCATTATCACCGTAGCATGCATGACAGGTGGCACTACCATTTATTAAAACCACCCTGAATTTTTTTTAATAACCAAAAATAATATAACCAAAATTTATAGCAGAGAAATCTGTTTTCTAAAGGTTTTAGAGATTCTTCAAAAGAATTTTTGGGAATAAGGTGGGAAGGGAATGAAAACCACAACAAAATGTTTGTAACAATAGTAAAAGTTTTGAAGTAATTTTTCATAACTTAGTTGAACATCTACTCTACCACACCAATATAATAAAGCAGAGATAAGAAATGGAATGTTCTACGTTACATTTATGAAATGCAATTTTTTAACTAGACCAACGTTTTTTGTGTTTTCTCTTTTACCTTTCTGATTTGCATCTAATAATGCAGGGCACTTTATTTAGGCAAGGGATCAGTCTTACCACCGATGCCAATAAAAAGTTTCTTACCAAATTTATCTTAATATTTCTATCACTACAATATGTAAACAATTGTTAGTTGAATTCAGGAAATTGATGAACAATTGAATTACAACAACGAAACAACCAATGAATAATCATTTAATTAGCAAGAAAACTTAATGAATACTAATAAATATTAAATTCATTTCAATACAGAAATATATAAAAAATGCATAAAAGAAACACGCAAAAAACATTTACCATTTCACAATAATGTATCTGATGACCCCTTTTAATCTTTCCTTGCATCTGTCAAACAGATTTTTAAAATGTTGTGACATCTCGCTTAGTGCAAATATGTACTGAACAAGACGTTACAAAATTTGAAAACCATACACGAGGGGACAAAATAAAGAAAGCAACCAGCTGAAAGACGGCAGCCAAAGACAAGCAGTGCTGGAAGAGAAAATTAAAGGAAACTGAGTCCCGATTTGGGCTGTATCGCCATCGGAGAAGGACAAAGATATTTGATAGAGAAGTGATGAGGGATGGTGGAAGAGTTGTTCAGTTGGAGGAGGTGGAGTGGTGGGTGGAGCGCGGGGGAAGAGAGAAGTGGTAGCGGTGGTCGGTCTGGTGCAGCAGGGGGGCGCGAGCCCGCACCCCCAGGGTGCTGGGGCGCCTGCCCGGCTCCGGGCACAGCATCAGCAGCAGCAGAGAGTACTGAAAACAATTCAAGTAATTACGTAACTTGAAATAGAAATATAATTTTTAAGCCAATCTACAAAATATATATATATTTTTTTATTATTTCATACTTAATAATATGTCACTCTCCATAGTAAAAAAATAAACTATTTTTTATTTTGATGAGATAGGTCTCAAAAGTTGTATTGGGTATATAGCATTAATAAAAGAAAATAAAATTTAAATAAAAAAATCATCTTTGGCTCGCTAAAATGGATTTAAATTCTGAAAAATTATTAAATTATCGGTCTTAGGAGATTTAAGAAAAGATTTTAGAAAAAAATTTTAGGAGAAAAACCTTTCTGTTTTTGTTCATTTTTTTTTTTAACCGTTTAAAAAAGTTCACAAAATACACAGAAAATTAAATTATTACAATTTTTTTTTATTTTCTGTACGTAAGATAAACTTATTAAAAATGAAGATAAGTCTGGTTGGCACAGTAATTTAAAAAATTTCACTTTTTTTTTAAAATGGAAGTTTTACACTATTCAAAACCTATCAATGGATAATATACAAAAAAAAGAATGAATTTAAATAAAAATTAAAGCAAGTAAGCAAGCAAACTTTAATTCCGGAGTTAGACTTCGGCTTCGATTTTCTCGAATTTTGTGTGGCGCATATAAATCTCGCGTTCTTCCAGTAACTGAGAGATACAAAGAGATATGCCTCTGTTGTTAATTTAACACATCTTTCCACATATTGTGCGTGACAAGGAAACTTCTAAAATTCCAACATTGCTTTAAAATTAAATTTGGAAAGAAAGGACACCTGATTACATATTTGAAGAAGAAATTACATTACTTAAATTTATCGTGTATTATAAATACTAGAGGCAAAATCAATGGCAAATAGAACATTGTGAAGATAATAATATTAATGTTACCTCTTGTGGAAACTTAGATTGGAAATGGTTGGGAAACTTGTGTTCTCTGATTGCCTTAAGTGAGGTGATCCGCTCCATCTCGGTAGAGAACGGGATGAGGAGTTCAGCCAGCACCAGCCCGAGGGACCAGATGTCCACCTTGTAGCCGTGGGCCTCCCCACGTAACTGCTCGGGAGACATGTACAGGTGTGTGCCTATAAAGATATTCATCAAAGAAAAATCTATATTTTTCCCTTTTTTACTATTTATTTATGTATGAAATTAATTTATCTGTCTCCAAAAAAACCAGTTTGCTCAATATTGTTTCTAGTTGAAGGATAAATGCTAATTGAGAAGGAAGTACCACTTAGTTGTTTAAGAACCCTCTAATACAGAAAACATTATACTGTATAGTAGTATAAAAATAAGCTTGTAGATAAACTATTATCATTATAATCTTGGATGAGTACTGTGAATCATTGCAGTTGCATACTCAAAAAGTTTAACTTGACATTGTCAAAAGTATCATATTATGCAGCGCTATACCACTTAAAACTATCTAGAATACAGAAGTCCACTCTTGTGGCATATTTAAATCTGGTGAATCGGGCTACACTTCTTTTCTTTAAAAGACAATAGAGAACTTTTTAAATTTTAAACACTTAATTTTAGACAATACGGTTCTTTTTTCATCTTAAACACTTAATGTTGAAGATTCTTACCAACTTGCTGAGTGTGTTTATCGTGAGGAGCTTCTTGCATGCCCAGTACTGGACTCCTAGGCTGTTCAGCAAGAGGATCGGCCATGGTGGTCACCAGACCAAAGTCCCCCACCTTGATCCTCCCATCCACCGAGAAGAATATGTTGCTCGGCTTCAGGTCTCTGTGGATCAACCCCTGGAGGTGGACATATTCCACGGCGTGGACTATTTGCTCAAATATTGTCACCACCTAAAATATTTATTTTTTAAAATAAGTCATAAATTAATCATACTGGTGATATGGTAATAAGAACCTGAAGATACCAGAGATTAATGGAGCGTTTGCCTAAGTAAAGTTAGTCAGGTTGGAATATTTTAGTATGATGGGGAATAACATAAAAAGTTCTCATTAGCTACGAAACGCAGAGCGCAGGAATGTTCTGAAAGGTGTCTTCTTTCTATAAAAAGTCAAGCAGCTACGAGCGACAGTCAGCCACACAGAAACCATCTCAAGCCTGTTAACAAAGTCCGGTTGTAATATGACTTTTTTTCTCTCTTCGTTCTTTATTCGATTCCTATCCTATACAAATCGGGAGTTGATAATGAGATAATTTTATTACATACCTGTAATTTTCTTACATCTAGACAGGTATTTTCTCTCAGCCACTCGCGTAAGCTTTGTGGTTGGCATAACTGCATTTGTATGTAAAGATACATCCTCCCAAAAAACTCTGGTGTTTTACCGGGACGTCCAGATGTAGTACTCTTCAGATCCAAAGACAAATTCCTCCTGTGTCCTTTTTTAGATTTTCTTTTAGGGGATTCATTTTCGATACACACAACTTGAGTTTCATTCGCGTGGTTTGGGAGCGGAGGATTGTTTGAGTGTATTTTAAAATCAGAATCAGAAATAGATATAACACTATCTTTGTTCCTGCAGCCACTACTCTCTGAACTATCGTCTGGGTCGGCAAACACTATGTACGAATCGTCGACATCGTTTTCTTTGTCCGAAGATTCGTCGAAATCATCGCATCGGCTGAAAGACTTGTCTTTTGAGCTTGATGATCGTTGAAAGCTCTTTTCAAAGACAACACTGAAGGAATCATTTACACTGTATGACCTTTGTCTGTCAAAGTCGATGATACTTTTTAATCTGGGTTTGAAATTACCGCTTACTATATTTTCACAAGACTCTGACACTTCTGGCTGTATACTCAGACAAACATTCTTGTCTTTAAAATTAGACGCAATGGATTTAGGATCGTATGTATCAGCTTTAGTTGGTAGTTTAGAATAGGTCTCGGTAAAATCCATTCCGGACTTCAGTTCTCTGAAAGATAAATAAAGAAATGTAAAATACGATTTACAATCAATTACACACTGTAACATGTAAATACTTAGTAAAAACATAAAATAATGATTGATAAATTGCAAACCTTTCAAACGGATCCACCCACCCAATCGGTGGCTCTTCAAGCCAAGCATTGAAATATCTAACAATGTGACTATGTTCTAATTTGGCAAGTGCTCTAACTTCTCTTAAAACTCTCTCCCTCTTGTCTTTTCTAAAATTAAATTAAATCAATAAAAATAATAGATAATATTATTCAACTTTACATGAGACTAACTATCCAATACTAAAATCCTACTTGTTAGGGAGGGTGATCCTTTTGACAGCATAGCTGCAATCGTCAATTTTATTTTTAGCCTCGAAAACTATTCCAAATCCCCCTCTTCCCAAGCACTGCAGGGGAGTGAAGTCTGTCAGGTACCGACTGTTGAATGGTGGAGGAGTGGACTCCGGTTGTGGTGGTGGTGCCGACGTGGACGGTTGTGGAACTATCTGGATATTTCTCTCCACTAAAACGTAATGCTGGAAACAAAGACAAAAAATTAATATCGCATCCTAAAATTAAATCCAAAAAAAAACAAATTCTCAGTGTTGAATAATATAAGCAATGTTTAAAAAATATTATAATTGAGATTAATAATGCCTATAAATGTGTTAATCATTTAACGACCTCAACAGAGGAAAACAACATTCCAAACACCCGGGCTCGAGAAAAATCACTTTTGACTTTTGTGCTTTCACTGCGTCTTAGCTATTACTCTATTGAATCCGCAAATCAATTAAAGTTTTGAATAAAAACATTTTAAGAATTAAAAAAAAATGTATTTTCCGAAGATACACAGTACATACAAAGGTTCATATCGTGGGGTTACTGCCAAAAGTTGGTAAGTCCATAAAACATGTTATGGAGTAATCGCAATTTTAAAGTTTGACATTCTCTCTAAAATCAGACTAAATGATAAAAACTTCGTGCTATTTTTTTTCAAATAATTTTGAAGTATAATGAATATATTAAAAAAACAACTGTTGTAAAAAATGACACAAAATTAATATAATATATTATTTTGCAAAGCAAGGTTGTACTTACCAACTTTTTTCTGTTGAGAAAATATTGAAAGTGCAGTTACAAACTTTTAGCTGTACATTTTTTTACTTGAAATACTATCAATTGAACACAAAGAAATTGATTAGTGATATTACAATGTTTTGGTTGTAATGATACATTTAATTTGGTCAATTTAATGTCAGGATTAATACTGTAAGTGTTCTTACAATATTTCAGCTGTAAACATTTAATTTTAAAATGCAAGCAAATTAAATGGGAAAAAAATGGTTAGTGATATTACAATGTTTCGGCAGTAACGATACATGCCAATTTTGGCTTGTTCATTGCCTGAGAAAATTTTGTTAGTGTTTTTACAAACTTTTTCTTGTTTGATAATAGAAAAAAACTGGACTTACGATATTTTCTTTGAAAAAAACATAAGCTGTAAAGCTGCTTTACTGAGATCGGAGGAGCTACAAACTTTTTCCGGGCATAGATATTCACGTTAAGACACTCAATTCATCGCTAACTCAATATACCTAAAATGTGGACCTACCAACTTTTGGCAGCAACCCCACGATATTGGAATCATGATTAACTCCACAAATCAAGTCATTATATGTACACAAATTATTTTGATAGTTGAATATGTAAAAGTTGAAATCTTACTCTGTGCACTTCTGGTGGAGTAAATTTACGTCGGAACCTATGTGAGAGCAAATTCAAACATACAGCCGTACTGAGGGCTATCACCGCAACTTCCTTCCTAGAAAACACGCATTATTACTATTCATGCAGAGAATGGACGAGAACAAACGAGATAAACAGGCAATTAGGGCCAACCTTTATTAAAAATATAAACAAACAAAATCATAGATCCTTTTTTGTTGATAAGAAAATTATAATTCCATCACAAAGAAACAAAGATTCTGCGTAGCGAATTAAAGTACATATCAGATGATGTTTCGATAAAATCTCACCAAGCCATTTAAACTATGCATATTGACCTGGTAGAATATTTTTATAAATAAATACCGAAAAGCTGAAGTACAATGATAGGTTACGCTGAGCCAATCAAAGCCACAATTCAATGATATTTCATAAATAATAATTGCATGTTTCGCTTTCTTAATAAAGCAACAACAATAAAAAATACTTATCAGCTCAATTCTAGTAGCAATTTTTGCAAGAAACCAAGAGATATCAGGGTTACTTTATACATTTGATACCAAATGATCAAATGCTTTGTTGATTTTGATGTTTTTTTTAAATAAGAGCAGATCCTAATTGCATGTCATGTATATGGTATTTTTATTGAAACTTACCACCAGAACCAGAGAGAAACAACAAAGATATGTATAGGTTCATCTCCAGACCAATCAAATTCATCTCCGTGTGAAGACTCCATGATTGGATCGACAGGAGTTGACTTATCTTCTATTTCTGGAAGGCTCTTATTGTGTTTCTCGCATGTGGGATCTTCGATCACTCTACGGTCATCATCAGTGTATAGATAATATCCATTACCTGAAATTGATTCACAATTCTCAAAGATATTCACACAAATATTTGGATGAAAATGAGATAGTTTGTACACTGAACCAGGAAATTTTGGAGTATTTTTTTTTAAAAGTTACAATTCTAAGATTGGTCTGTAAGCATCAGATTCTTCCATTCTGTTCTGTCCCCAGCTTCTTCATCTCTTGGTTGCTGCTACAGCGCACATTCCCAATCACCTGGTCAATGAACCTATTTCTAGGGCGACCTCTAAGGTTATTGCCTCAATCATTTTTATGTAGTTAAAAATCAGACTCAATAAGAACACAATTTTTTTTTTTTAAATTTACCATTAACATACTCCGAAGCGTACAGGACCGAGATGGCAGTGGTGGCATCTCTCTCATGCAACAGCAGTGCCGTTTCTGTGTTGTGCTCCCAGTCGGGGGAGCGAGCGTGCACCGGTTTCCAGGGGATGACGAGGGATGGAGGGTGGTCGTGGCCCGAGGTCAGTGCCGGCCGGATGGTCGTGTGGCTCTCTATCAGATTCTGCATGCGTACCGATTCTTGGATGTATAGCTGGAAAATAAACGGATTAAAATTTTTTGTGGTTTCAAGCTTTGCACTACCAGAAGGCAGCTGTATCAAGTTTTTTTCAGCCTCCCAAATTTGTCAGATATAGTTCTTCATCTTCAAGAATTTGTCAGATATACATAGTTGAATATGGGTACGGGGATGTTGAATGTTATAGTGCGTCAAGTGGCCACTTAACTCAGCCCATGGCAGGTCACAATCCTTGTAAATGCCTAAATAATCCATATTTATTTCCAGGACTTCTCTGTCTATGTCAGATGTCAATAATGATTAATGAAAAATTCTTTGGTGTGTTACCTGGCGATCATGCATCCCAATGTAGACGGCCGGGGGGTTGAAGTTAGGCACGCTGGAGTGGGGATCGTGGGGGGTAGCGGGAAGCAGGTTGGGCGACCACGAGGGCACGAAGGCCGCCCCAAACAGGTCGATGGACTGCAGCTTACTGCCCTGCGACCGCCAGGCACCCACTATAGGCGTATTCAACTGAAACATCAATTATAAAGTAATTGACTAACCATCACGCCATTTCTCGATTGAAGGGGTAGGCAGAATGGATAGAGTGCCACATCACTCTGTTCTGGCATACTTTTGCTTTTTCCACATTCATGCATTTTGTCATGCACGCATTGCTTATTATTCGGATTTTTCACATGAGCACTTTCAAGTATTTGTTATACTTCAACATTTTGAAATTACAGCTACCTAAATACATAGAGATTATGAAGCAGAAAGATCAAAATATGTAGTAAAAATCGCTATTGACAATATTTTTTCAAATAAATATTTATATTCTAGCATTTAAGGCTCTAGTCCCATTCTGTTCCCATACAAAATCAACACACTTTTTAGGTACATTCGGTAGCACGGTAACCTGTGTTTTGAGAAATAATTTATACCGCGTATTAAAGATAGTACGTTTATCTAACTCTGTGGCGAAAAAAAACTTAGGTGTACCATAATAATTTAATATTTAATTATTGAAAGACTGCAAGACCGCGATTGCTTCATTTATTGCGCGCACGGCGGCAGTCGGCAGTTGAGATTCTGCCAGGAAGGACGCGTCTCCACGCTCGTCACGCTGGTGACATACTCATACAGTTTTTGATGACAAAATCATATTATTTTGTATTGGAGATATACTGGATATGTCTAAATAGTAATCATTTCATAGAATAATTCACCAAATACATATTTAATTATATTTTAATAGCTTATTTTATTAAAAAACAAGAAAAATATTTCGGCTGATAAAAATGCCACGTGCGTTACAAACTCGTATCTCTTGTGAAACTTGTAGGTTTGTATTTAAAAAGGGTTGTTTTGTTTACACATCACCAACATTCATTGCTAAAAGTAAAATTTGGCTTTTTTGTATAAACGTAAAAATTTGCTTAACACTGCGTTTCCATTAGTAGCCTAGCCTAGCCTAGTAAATATCGAGCAACATAACACTCCAGAAGACTGAATAATAATAATAATTATGATTATTATTATTATTCCATCTTCTGTGTCCGCCTCGTAGCATAGTGGTAGTGCATTTGGCTACCGCGCATGAGGTCGCGGGTTCGATTCCCGTAGGGGGTCGACATGAAATATTTATTTAAATGTGATTTTCATATTTATATTTCATGTGTGATACCCCGCGTCGCAAATAAAACCGATAATCGCCTAATTCGCTAGTGCGCAGCTTGACCGCCAGAGTTCTTTTTACATGACGCGACCTATACTGACGCGTAAGACTGATCATCCTACCTTCATGTAATAAAATGATCATGAGACACTGCACTTGTACCAATGAAGTGCCCTATGCACCATTGGGTGCGGATAAGGGAAAGTAGTATGAAAGAAGATTGAATGCAGTTGAAATGCGATCTCTCAGGCGAATGTGTGGTAAAACTATGCATGATAGGTGCACTAATGTTGAAATTAATGAGATAAGCATTATCGACAAAATTAAGAAAGGTATTTTACGTTGGTTCGGTCATGTAGAGCGAATGGATGATGAAAGAACGGCTAAAAAATATATGATGCGACTGTGCCTGGATGTAGAAGTCGAGGAAGGCCGAGAAAGACATGGCATGATCAAGTAAAACAGGTGCTTGAAATTGGGCATGTAAGAAGTCGGAATAATCGATGTGCGACGTGCGTGCATGAGAAAATGTATGAATGTGGAGGAAGCAAGAGAAGTATGCCAGGACAGAGTGGTGTGGCCTTGAAGTTTATTTATACGAAACGGCGCTCTATAAATTAACCAGAATAGTAATAATAATGCGGATTTATTTCAAACAAGTAGGTACAAAACAAATAGACCATCTCCGTTTTTGTCAGTTCATCGTAATTTATTAATCAGTCCCGCGTCCCGCGTCAAAAGGTATATTTTTTACTAACGGAAAACAAAATATAAGCATGTAAATAGAATTTACCTTTTTAAAATGTTGCAAATTTTAGTATACAGATATTAGTAAAATGAAAATGTTCATACTTTGTTGGATGGAAACAGGATGGCCAAAAATGTATTGTACTTAAACTACCTACATCAAATTCGATTTGGTTCTATTTCATTATCACAATCGAGTTTGAATGAAAAAAAAATTTTAGGAGTTCTTTAAAATAAATAATAACGCAATCAACAAAAAATAGTACATTAATTTTTTATTTGCATAAAAATAAACTGAAGGTTACAATAATAATTATGCTCTTATTGAAAATATGTAGTTAACTAACTAACTAACCATCACGCTATTTCCCCGTAGGGGTAGGCAGAGAGGATAGAACGTCATACCACTCTGCCCTGACAGACTTCTTTGCTTCCTCTACATTCTTACGTATAGAGTGAGGTCTTATATCGGGCACTTTTCATGACATCAATGTGATATCTATTTGTTTCTAAAACTATTTTTTTTCCATCACATCGACACAGAGAGAAAGTAAATATTGAAAACGGCTATGTTCGGGATCCGGAATTTCGTTTTTAATGTATGGTAGATATACTGTATTTAGTAATATTTATATGATAATAAGAAAAAAAGTGATACATTTTGACACTCAATAAACATTTTTCTTTTGATTAAACTTATTTACTTATTAATTATTCTATAAAACAATTAATACATTTTATTAAAAGTAAATTAAATTAACCAATTAAAAGACAAAACTTATTACGGCATGTCAAATAATAAATGAAATTGTCGTAGTGAGTACGTACATATAAATAAACGGGATTCTTAGAAATAACATTAGTATTCTCGTATTTTTTATTTTACAAAAATACTCTACAAAATCATCAATGTATATTAATTTCTTACGCATCCTGTACTTATCCGAAGCCAATACTAACACATAAAACAAATAATATGTGTAATACGAAGTTATTTAAATGTGTGCGTGACAGTAATAGGCCTGATTGGTTCAAAGTTTAGCTAATACTAACGCATAAAGTGTAATATGAAGTTATTCAAATGTGTGCGTAAAGTGGCATGGTCTGATTGGTTCAAAGTTTAGGTAGTACGTATATTCTGACGAACTAAAAATGTTTATGCTTAGAGACATCTGGTGATAGTAATTTTCCCTAAAAAAGGTGACGAATTTATGCATAGAAATTTGGGACTAAGGCCTTAAGAACTTAGAACATTTGTTTAAAAGATCATAATGATTTTATACACTACCTTTTGCTGCCAAACTACATTATGTGGGGCATTTTTTTTCCACTGCACAAATAAGTCCTTCTGGCACCACAACCCGGAAAGATAACTCAGAATCCATGGACATATAAGAAGAAGGAAGGGCACATCCCTTGAACGGCTGTATTGAGAGCGTGTGCTGTCCCACACTGAAGTTCCATCTAAAATTCATATAATTACATTAATAAAAGAATACCATGGTAAAAAGTCAAGTGAACCACATTAGAGGGAGCAATGGAGTCGTTGATTTCCAAAAGTAATCCGGTAATTTTTTTATGACAGATAAACTGAATATACAAAGTTCTGGCTTAGAGGGCTTCTAAGTTATCGATTTTCAAAGCTAATCCTTTTAAAATTTTATGAAAAATGAACTAAATATTATGTTTCGGCAAATGTAGAAGCAAAGATCTGGCTTATTTAAGGAGGCACTTGAAGTCTGCTACAAAAAACCAAAACTAGTATTTGACCGTTTAATTGTCGTAGTAAAACTACTGAAAAACATCATCCTAGACCATAGAGCACAAAAGCACCATAGAGGTCTATGCACTTTTTTTGACAAAAAGCAAAATGAACAAAATGAATATTGGAAATGACCGACCCAATAATATTATATTAAGACGGAAATGCAGACCTTTCTTGTCCAGATCTCGGCTCCAAAGCTCTGACTGTTTGCGTGACTCTTTGAATTAGCACCAATTCCGCCGTGTCTTCGGACATTTTCTCCCTGGATGATGTTCTGGTGGAGTTCACACACCCTGATAAGCTACATTCGTAAACTACTTTCCCTGTTCTTGTTGATACACCCATGCTTGCTGTCTCCTTACCACCTGTCATGGAAATTATTGTACATTTATTTACATTACATCAAAACATACAATTTAACTGACTAGTCATGGGGGAAAAAAGAGTAGATTATGTACTTCAGTGAAGTAAAAAAATATCATTTGTGGTATATTGAAAAACTGGATGAAGTCCCCGGGTTGAATTTATAATTTAGAATGTGTTCAAGTTCTAATTTTTGTTTATTTTGTTGAATCTGTTTAAATATGCATGTGGATTTCAGCAGTTTGTGATGCTCTCTTCCAGCGGAATTCTGGTTGTTAAGAAGATGTACCTATGGGTGCCAGAAGTCACTTGGAAAAGAAGTCAAATAAAAAAAGATTGACGCTGAACTGCTTTACAAAATAAAACTTTATGTTTGATGATAAATATTAGTCATCAGGTCGTCAAAAATGCATGAATGTCAAAACAAAAATGGAGGCAAAAATAAATTGTAAAACCAAAATTTAAAAGTAGAACAAAAAGCTAATCAAATTTGAATTGTTTATGCGGGGTAAGTAGGTACTTTACGGTGGGTACCTATTCACTCGCAAGGAGTATGCGACAATGCATTTACCTGCAATGACAAGATCATCCGAGTACTTGTGTGATGATGAAAGTAGCTGGTCTGCAGAGAGAGGAAGGGGCTCCAAGGAGTCTCCGCTGAACCGGTACAGCGAGCCTCCCAGCGAGGGAACCAGGCGAACCCATTGTCCTCCATTATTTAACTAAAACAGGAAAAATAGACTTGGATTAATTGTAGAATTAAGTCTCTGGCGCCCGTCCGTCTTTGGAAGACAATGGTAATGAAGCTCATAGTCAGATCATTGGAATGAACACTATTTGCAGTTATGAATGGTTATGTTCTTTGCAGATATGCAGTTTTCTTATGTGTATAAAAATATTTATTTGGAAGCAGGTCATCTGAATCACCATTTTAGAAGCAAGACTGTCCGAATATCGAAATATTTCTATACAAAAATTTACAAAAAAATAGTACAACATATCGCAACACCTTATTAGCTGAAAATGAACTAAAAAGACCACGTTACAGTTCGCACAGTCCTCTTTCCAAAATATTAAGAAATCTAATTTTAAAATAAAATAAAATTTCCAAAATCACATTTTTGCAATTTCCAAAAATTTTGTCTTTTTTTAGTTAGTGCCGTTTAGTATTTACAGTGCATTCATTATAAACAATTTATTTACAAAACTATTTAAATGAAACACTTTGTTTTTAACTACTTTTTATTAATAAAACTCTTATTATTTTTTTATTTATTAATAAAACCATTATAATGAAAGTGAGTGCTTCTAACATAAATTTCATAGTTTCTTTGCGTTTTGATTGATCAGAAATTTGAGTAAAATTTATGACCATGAATGAAATAATTAAAAGCAAGTATTTGAAAACAATATTATCAAATGCTATAAATCTTTTGCGCTATGACTCAACCCATAAAAAATTGTTCTCAACATTCGTGGTACATTTTATAGCATTTAGCTAAACTTGAATAGGTTATGACTATGACTAATAATATGTATGACATATTTTGCTATTTAATTCAAGAAAATATGAAATGGTTAAAAAAAAATGCACTACTCACTGTATACATTATAATATTACATGCTCTAAAACATGGGTGGCCAACCTTTTCAGCAGCCGGGCCAGATTTTGGAAATGAGATTTCCTACCGGGCCGTACACCAAAATTTCTTCTATTATTCAATGCAAATAAGAAATATGTATATTTTTTAAGAAGATATAACAAAAATGAGAGTCCAACATTATTTATTAGATTAGAGTAACAATACAAAAACTAGCAATCCAAAAAATTATCATAAAAAATAAATAAAATAATATAATAAATTTTATATCCCGTAGGTATGTAAGATTATAGCAAATGGAGACAGATTAAAGTAGGTTTGAAGGATTTGTATATTTTGGAAGTATGTTTACAAGAGACGGAAATGGACATTGAGAGAAGGGTTAGTGTCGGGCCCCGCATTCACGGCTATCCACGCAAGATCGGCGTGTTCGCTTTACCTACCATAGAAGGAATTGTCACGATAGTTGAATCAATGTACTGAGATAACTTCCATAATATGGTATATGATACAAACTATGCACGATGGAAGGTTCTTTTGGTGGTTTTATGTGCACTATAAATCGCCCTTGGAGGTATATTTATACGAAAACGGCGCTACATAAATTATCCATAATGATATATATTTTTTAATTTTTTTCATAATATGCTCCGCGGGCCATTAGCAGACACCCAGCGGGCCGCTTTTGGCCCGCGGGCCGCGGGTTGGCCACCCTTGCTCTAAAAGTAATGTAGCATAATATTATTAATTAAAATACGAGCGTACGGCTCTCTTCAGTAGACTTGAAGAGTGGGGGAGCTAAATTTTAGAAATAAAATCTAAGTATAATTCAACAGTTTTATAATTATTATTTTGTAGAAATTTATTTATTTAATAGAAGTGTTTTGGTGGCCCTCGTAGGGCAAAAATAACTAAAAACATTTAAAAAAGTGATTTCGGCCATCGAATAACTAAACGTTGTAGCATCAAAAAGTTAGTTTTTGGTGAATCGCGTTTTTAGTTTTTGTAGTTTTTTTTTAGACTTGAATAGCGCGCCGTGTTTTAAAAAAATATGAAATCCTTAGCAGAAAGATAAATATATGACATAATAGGTATCTGGACATGTAGAATTGAGTTTAGACCTGAGACATTTGGGAGCGATTTACTCGTATTTCAATTTTAAACAATTCGTGACGTTATTAATTTATTTATAATCATGGGTCTCTTGTCTTGTTACGGTGGTACTTGGTAATAGAACTTAATCAATTTTATAAAAAAATGTTGCGTCTGCCATGTTGGACTTTAAAAAAAATGCTTGGTTCGAAATCAGGACCCCTAATAGCCCCGAAAATAATACCCATGTTTTAAAAAAAAGTGCATCGGCCATCTTGGATTTAAAAATAAACAAAAAATCCGAAAACCCCAGAACCTCCAATAACCTTGAAAATTATACGGGCACGCTCCAGAGACCCGCAGAGCCACAGACCGATGAGAAATCGACATTATTATTATTATTATGGATAATTTATATAGCGCCGTTTTCGTATAAATATACCTCAAGGGCGCTTGTTCTCACATTATAGGGAGTTTTCCTGCCGGAGGCTAGCTTGTCAGGAGACCTTCTCCGTCTTATACCTACTGGTTTCATGTTGGATATCAAAATAAAATTTGAAATCAGGGCCCCTAATGATACCCATGTTTATATATTTTTTAATGCATCGGCCATCTTGGATTTAAAAATAAACAAAAAATCCGAAATCAGAGCCTTCAATAACCTTGGAAATGATACGGGCACGCTCCAGAGACCCACAAATCCACAGACCGATGAGAAATCGACATTATAGGGGAGTTTTCCTGCCGGAGGCTAGCTTGTCAGGAAACCTTCTCTTATACTTGTTTTATGTTAGATTTCAAAATAAACTGTAAATTCGAAATCATGACCCCTAATGATACCCATGTTTAATTATTTTTTTTAATGCTACTTCCATCTTGGATTTAAAAATAAACAATAAATTCGAAACCGGAACCCCCAATAACCTTGGAAATGATCAGCCATCTTTCTCGTATTTTTTAAAAACCATATGCTTTACATGGAAAGCATTTATGGAATGGTGGTAATGATTTTTAAATTTAAAAAATGAGAAGTCATTAGGTATTCTAAAAAATAAAAATACATTTTTGAGGAAAACAAATGATTGATTGGTGGTATAAAAAAGTACTTAAGGTATTTATTTTTAACAATACCGTATTATTAAAGAGTATTTACATAGAAAAAATTCAAATAAACTTGTTTTAAAAATTATTGTTACTGAAAATTTTGTGATGTACACACATTTTATGTGGTTGAGTGAAATGTTTGATTTGTATATAGATATTATAAACTTTGAAATATTTTGGAATGTATTATTAAATTTATTAAACTTTTACTGTACTGTTTATGTAAATGTAAGGATATGTGTTTCATTCATTTAAGTTAAATGAGAATTAATTGTCAATGTAGTTGAATCCTTGATAATATTCTTATTTTGATATACCACACAGTGAAGTTAATATAAGGCAAAAATTATATAAGAGTGGTTCTCGCGGTTCGTTCAGATTTCGCAGATTCTCGTTTTTTTAAAAATTATTATCATTCAAATATTTTTGTTACATAAATTGGTTCTAAGTCTTCGACTGCATAATAATTTACGAAAGGCACTGTTATTAGTCATATACTTATTAAATAAAATGATGTATGGTAATGAAGGTGTGGAAGGCAATGAAAAACTCTGGAAGGTAATGAACTATGTAAGGAAGGCGATGAAAGTCAAGAACAATTTTTAGATGGGTACGAATCGCGGATTCGTAATCCCAATAAAAACTCGTTTTTATAAGTATAAACAGATCTTTTAATTTAAATTTAATACTAAAATAACATTCTTACGCAACCTATTAAAAATAATAACTAGATCGGAGATCAATTTTACTTAGATATCAAATTTGAAAATAACATGACCAAAATAACAAAATTTCGCTACTCGGCTGTTTACATCATCTTCAAAAAAGGCTTGTTTTATAGGTTTTTTTTTTTTGCTCTATTTTCCCTTTTTGGACTACCGCTAGCTTTGTCCTAACAGTGAACGGTATTTTGGTTAAAATTTTGTATTTATCCAACCTCGCCTTATTTCGTAGGACACATTGGGCGAATGACCTTTTCTCTTTTTTTTTTTCAATGTCTTGTATTTTGAATTGAATTCCCTAGAAAGGGTTGCGTCAAATAACAATTTTTTTTCTTCACATCTTCGACTCTATCATTTTTTATGTCTTTTATCAAGGTACTAACATTTTTTTCTAAAGTGTCTTGTAATGTGTTTTTATTTAGCTTTTCCTGCAGTTGTTTTGTCCTTTTACTTAAAATTAATGTATTTTTCATTCTTCAATTGATGTATTTTGGCTTGAAGTCCATTTATTATTATATTTGCTATGTATCGGAATTTACGCACAGAAGACGATGTTGCTTTACTTTTATGTCCAGTTGTCAATTTTTTTCTAAATGGGATTAAGTTCGCTTTGAGTACTAGAGGATCAGTCTCTAAAATGATTTGGTTAGTTTCTGGAACATTCTCTGAATCTTTTTTTTTTTCAGGAAGTGAGCTTTCAATTATGATTTTCTCAAATTCTTTCTTCTTCTCTTTCTTTTTCAAATAATTTAGAGATTTTTCCATTATCTTTTTCTTTGTTCTCGTTGAGCTCTTGCATTCATCTCCTTGATGCTGGCAAATGGTTTTTTTCTCTTTTTTTTCATCAGGTACCTATCTCATTTTATTTTTCTCTTCTTGAATTTCGTAACGCTGTGGATTGTTTTATTTTAACATTATAATTATTATTATAAGCCTGAACATATTTGATTACTAAGAGATAGATTTATCCCCATAGGGAAATTAAAATAGGTTATTTTTTATCTCTGAAAATTTAACTAATATTCCAAGTTCCCTAAATTTAAACCGAATTCTGTTGCCACGCTAATGAAGTTGCGGAAAGCTTAAAGGTTTCAGGGTTAGAATCATTTATTAAGCTAAACAGTTTGCTAGTTAAAACAGATAAGTGCCAAACATAACGAAGGTCTCCGTCTCCGATGAAATGGATTTTTGATTGATATTCAGTTTTAAATCAGTAATTAAGAAACAAATAGTTTTTTACGGCATATCTGTTCAACGATACTGAAAGACGGTTTCAACAGATAGCAATGTGTTCTTAAATGCCTTGATTTAACATTGAATACGAATCAAAATTCATTACTTTACGGGGGCAGAATTTGGTTTCGTGTAGCGGCTGCATAACTCATACTAATAACTATATGTGTTTTTGACCAAATTGCCTATATATGTATTCATACATTTTGGAGCATACACACATTGAGCATATGGATTACACAAAGTCAAGTTCACGTCCTGTAGTTCCAACGTAAACTGCCGAGGGATTGTCAACCAGCTGATGTCCTGGACATGTAGAAACTAATAATTCTCGTTTTTTTAGTTGTTCAAATGAATCATATCTTAAGTAATAAAAACATAGTTCTAAAAAGCTTATAAAAAAGTTTATAAAAAGCGTACGTCTTACGTACAAAACAAACACAACACCAGACTTAATATAAATTCATTCCTCTCCAAATATTTTCATTACTATCCAGTATAATTTTTGTAGGATGGACGGCAATGATTGGAAAGTAATGAAGATATTGCATTTAATTCTAAATTACCCAAGTTATATAACGTATATAAAGTTTAGGAAGTATTTCCTAGAACAAGCTTTTGAAATGGATACTAACTAGATATTTAACATGGATAAAAAATAATTACTTACCTTGAAAAACACTGGAAGGTGATGAAATTTAATGTGGACAAAATAATTTTCACGCAACAAGAACGTAAAATAATTTTATGTTGCAGCGACACACGTCCTTCCACACAAAGACGTGGCGATAGACCAGCACGTGAGACACTCGTGAAATATGTTACAGTTCATCTCGGAACAAAGGTGGACTCATTTTATCTGTTTTCGTTATCTCGGATGAGAATGAAGTTTTTCGTTGGACAAAACTTTAATTTGGATTCTCTCTATGATGCAACCATTTTAAAAATGAATAAAAAATTAATATCATACACCTTATTTATTGTTCTTTCAAAGTAACTACTAAAATTTGTGTTTTTTTCAAAGATGAGTTTAGTAAACAGTCATCCCAATTCACTGATTAACTTTTAGAAACGGAGAAAAATGAAATTACGACAGGTTTTTTCTTTGCTGCTTGCTTATTTTCTGCATGATTCCTTAGGTACTTGATGGCATATATGCTCCATTTGGTCCTTTTTATTTTGATGGAAGAAAAAATTGAAAAAAACATTTAAAAAAATATTAAATAGGTCCCTGGAAGAGCGATTTGAACGAAAGATGAGAACGACTCATAAAACGAAATAAATTTCAGCACAAAAATAAGATGGATTTTTTTTGTGATTGAACCTTTTTTGGTTTATTAAATTAGACTCATAAATTTGAAAATACATTCGATATATTTGAGACGTTAATAAATCAGCAATATACATCATACATAACTGATTCATTTTATGCGCAATGTAATTTATTGAACGCACGCTTTTTATTGTTTTGTTGGCAGCCATGAATGAAAACTGCGATAGCTTTGGTTTGAACATAAAATATCTTTGAATTGAACTGTCAAATGCCAGATATTTTTCTGTTTGCTGAAATATATTCTGTAATTTCAAATGTTATTACTTATTTTCTACACATTGGAGACCCTTTTATACCAAAAAAGTATTTATTTGAAACATGTTTTCGTATTGTTTGTGAGTAATAAAATACCGAATGATTTTGTTATGAAACCGGCCGTTTATTTTCAGAGCATAAATATTCCTTTGGATCAAATTATGCATTCGACATAATACATTGCGTTTGCTGATTGCAGAATGCATTTTGTGGACTCAAAGCAATGTTGAACCCTGAGGGCGTCTGATAATATTAAAGAATATCTCCGTTGTTTCATTTCTTGTCACATAAAATGTATTATATCATTAAATTTTTTAATATATTTCCTGTTTTATTTTTGTCTTTATCTTTTATTGAATAATTTTTTGGTACCCATCGTGTCTAGGACACACGTATTTGCGTTTGATTAAAAGATAGGAAGTGTTTTCATTAATTAATTAATGTTAGAACTCAATTGCTTCTAACGTTGTAGCTAAAACGAAATATAAAAAAATGTCATTATATATGAATAAGAGTGTAATTATCTACGTATATTTTGTAATAAAAAGCTTTATTTTGTTTATGTCACCCATCTAGCGGCCAAAAGGCCCACTAATAATAATTATTAACAGACAGACAAAATTGTATGAAAATTAAGTAGGTACTTTTATTCTAGGGCAGGCGTTAGTATTTTTTTTCTATGTAATGGTCACACATCATATATTTTTAAGTACATCTTTTGTCTCGCTCTTACCAATTGGAAAAGCAGAAAAATGGTTCCTTTCATTCGCACTCGCGTTGGGAAAATCTTTCTGTAATTGTAATAATTATATGAAAAATGAATATAGGGGTCAATTTTTTTTACAGAAATGGTAAGATTTCCACACCCTTTAGCGATTAGACCTGAAATTTAGGTTTTCGTAATGAAAAATATGTCCAGCGTTTCAATAAGAAAATCCCATACATTATAGTATGGAGAATGTATTTTAGCTGATATCTGATCGAAAGAGCTTTTATCTATTAAAAAAATACGCGAATCTATAATATTTTTATGAGTTTTACGTAGAAATCGAAAAACACGTAACGTTTTGGCGTTTTTATAGTCAGGAGAGAGCAAAAAAAGTTACTATGGAAAATCCTATACAAATAAAGTCGCAAAAGAAAAACTTAATAACTTTGTGAATTTTCCAGCTAGAGCTATTTTTTACGGTACCCTTGAACTACAAATATAGTCTAATCTCGATTTTTAGCTTAAAATACGACTCTGTAGTGGTTTTTTCGACCGGGACGACTCTCGTGTCGAATCGGGAGACCTAGTATGGAGAGAAAATGCCCGAAAATACAAACGCAAATATGTCCGTTAAAAAAGCATTTCGGCTGATGAAATTGTGCTCGAAAGGAGGATAAGGAGCGGCCTCAAAAACCCATCGCGAGAAAAGTCAGAATCGAGTCGCGCTTTTTGAAAAAAAAAGCAAAAATCGTTTGTATGAAGAATGGCCATTTACGGAAAAAAAACGCATAAAAACGCTTCGAAAGAAGCCAAATTTTCTACCGGTCGTAGGTAACGGTCTTTCCGAGGTATTGGCACGGGTATTATAAATGCACCTATCGTAATCGATGAGAAATCAAACATTATAGGGGCGAATTCCCGCCGGAGGCTAGTATGTCACCTGTCAAACTTCGGACTCTCTCCCTCTCATACGGAGAAAAGTGCGAGAGAAAGAGGGACAAACGCCCTTAGGTGAATAATATATAGGTCGATTTGAGTAGTAAGTGAATAAGCAATAGTAGGTGTATCTTCAACACTTTTGTGCAGATTAAATTTGTAAATTAATGTATCACGAGAATGCATGGCTGAATTAGCTCCAAGATAGAGCCAACAGAGAGATAACAATGTGTTAACAGTTTTTAAACAAACAATAACATTCATTTTACTAATTCATAAATACAATATGCTAAATCCTCATAACAGTCACCGATCAAAATACAAAAAATCCAGAGAAAAAATCTTTATAAAAAAGAACACAACTTAGTTTGAAATTCAAAATTCAATTAGGAAGGTATCGCCATGTCGAGGGTACCTAGATGCTTGAAAACAATGTAAAGTAGGTACCTTCTTTGTCATAAATAATAATTTGCAAAAGTACCTACATACTCATTCCAAATTATTAAATTTTTAGAGCCTACCTCAAGTCGGTGAATACTAGAAGAAAGAAGAGGACTTCCAGCTTGGAGGTGCCACTTTTCAGTTCCATCTCTGGCATCTAGAGCTGTGACTTGGCCATCTAAAGTGCTGATGAAGAGTAGACTGAAAACAGTTAATTGAATTATGTTTAGTAGGTATATGAAGATTGTACACTAGCAAACCAATATAAAGGTGTTATTATATTGTCACTTAGCGAACAACACTGCATGAGTCATTTTTGTTCATTTTACAGGAAGATGAACACACTGATTACTTAATTAATTCTAGAGGAATTTAGACTACAGTTGACGATCCGTCGGGACGTGGACCTAACTTGGGAGGATGCACGGGAACTGGCAGCAGATCGCTTGGCTTGGAGGCAGTTTGTGGAATCCATATGCTCCACATAGGGAGCGGATATGGTAGGTATGATGTTGTAATAAGCTTTGTTTCATAGATTTCACTATCTTCTTAAATATAATTGGTGTATCGACGGCCGCAAAAATATCTATTCAATGATATTAAAAAGTTAAAACTGTAAATTTTTGACTTGTGTTGTTAGCTAAGTGATGATATGTATAGTATATTTAGTATACAATAGATGTTTTGATGAAAACATTGTGTGTGTGAAGAATTTGTAAGTTTTATTTCATGGCATAATCATTCTCAACTGCACACATGCTGATCTCATTACAATTCTAAATGGATGTACGTTTAACAAATACAAATACAATCTACATACTAACATGACATTGTTGGGAGTTTTGAAATAAAATAAGATATACAGTCGCCATTTTGAGATAATTAACACTTGTGATTTCATTATGCTTAAAAGAGTGGCCAAATTCAACTTTTCAAGTGTTTTCCTTTAATCTTTATAGAAATTTGAATACCTATTATATGCCTGAACGGCGACAATACCTACTTAATTATCAATAATCAAATTTAATTTTTAAATGATGGAGATGGAATTTGAACAATCCCCTAACAGCAATCATCTTAAATTTTCCTAAATCTCCCACTAAAAAGTTAATATAACATGTCAGCGTACACTATCAATAGCAAAAATTATTTTCTAAATTGTATGTATGTATTATGAAAACAGTATAATTCAAACAATTTTGCCAAATAAAGAAATGTAAATTAAATTTTTCTATTTTAGCCCTTTACTGTGCTAAAAAGTTCTTCCAGGAACAGTGATGTAACAGGGTCTTACACTAGCGGGATCTCCAAAAACTATTAAAGTTTGTTATAATGTGTAGAAAAATGGTTATTTGATGAATTGGATTATTTTGCACTTTAAAAATGGTTAAGTAAATAAAATAGATAACAAGATTAATGTTTTACCACTGCTATGGAGGTGTTAGAAAGGGTTTCCATCATAATAAAATACTATAGTAAAACATTACATGTGATAATCAAATGCCCTTTTCATAAACAACATTTTGAGTGTGTCCAAATACTAGTAGAAAAAAAACTGGATTTCACCCATTACATTAATTGTAAATATACTTTCAATTATTCATATTCGCATGAATATTAAAGTTTTTCAAATGTGTGAGATTATATAAGAAATATAAACGCATGAGATTATAAGATAATCTTATTAAGTAGCTACTGCAAAATGAAAATAGGCTTGCAAGATAATGCATCCAGCGGTATAAGAAACAGGTAATAAAATCCTTATCAGTTTTACCACACAATATGAATACATACTTGTAAAAAATGTGATGAAAACTAGAAAATAAGAGATCAAAACAAGGTGAAAGATTAATTTAAGAAACACTTACTTTTTACTTGGTGCTAGGTCTTCGAGATTACTTCCACATATTGGTAAAATTTCTACATCGCCCTCAGGGTTTAGAACCAATAACTACGGAGCTAAGAATCAACGATGTCAATAAAGTTTTTATACGGCTAGCTCCATATAACCCCATTGTCGCGTGAAGTTATATAAATATGTATATATTCATATCAAAATAATTAACCATTTAGTCAGCAGCTACAATTTCAACTTTTAACAATAAATCAAAAACACCTGTGATGTAAACGGAATCGGTTCGTTTATATTGTATACCTATGTCGATTCCGATAGTATTCTCGGGTTACAACTTGTCAAATCACATTCGAACACGCAATCCCTAAACAAAAATAATAAATACGTGCGCTTGGAATAGAATTTAGCCTTGATATTTTTTACGTCTGACAGCTAAGTTTGCAGCTAACTTCAGAATAAAAAATGACTCATTGTAAATATCTAAAGCTGGCTCTAAACTCTCGTGAAGTATAATCTGAGTATACTGAAGTCAAAATAAAGTAGGAACTTGTAGTAGATCACTTCGTAGGTACTACTTCACAAGACGCTAACCGTACTTTGATAAACTTTTCGAATTACTATGGCGCTGAACTTTGCGTGTAGGTGTAGAGCTATACAAAGTGCGTTCCAAAAGTTAAAACCATTAATCCGGCTACGGTGAGTGAAAAGCTAAGTGAAAAGTCTAAGTGAAAAGCTTCTGGGGCACCTAAACTTTTTGCTACGAGACACGTCATGAGTTGGAATATATTTTATGTGGTAACGATCGTGCGGTTGAGCTTATGGAACCAAATGAATTTTCTGAAGGATCTCAAAAATAGTATAATAACAAAAACTGTCGTTATGTCTATATCCTTAGAGAAAAAAATTGAATTGCATTTTTTTAACAAAACAAAATTTACCATGATGCCTACCAAAATATCATTACATTTTTTTTATACATTAAAAGACCGCAATTGACTTTTGGAATCATTTCGCCAGAGTTTAGAAAAGTATCCCATAAATATTAGTGTCATAAAAAGATAATAAACTTGGTGTATACATGCAGTGCCCTATGCACTATGGTCGGATAAGGAAGTAGTAGTAGAAAAAAAATAGCTAGTCAGTAGCCAGTGCATCGTCTTAAGGCCGTAATACACTTGGGCACCACTCGCCCAGCGCTGGTTTCCAACAATTATTTATCGGAATACTCTTCTTAAATCTGCCTTCATCGCCAGCGATGGCGTTGTGGCAGCCAAGTCTGTAGGCCGCTTTCATTAGTTACGGATTTTCATATTTACCAACATAACGAATTAAATAAATAATTCGTAGTGACAGTCCTTCAAATTGATTTCTATGACTTTTGTTTTATAACCTAAAAAAATCAGAATGAATATTATTTTTGTTTGATTCAAACAGGAAAGTAATTTAAAACTTAAATAGTTTTTTCCGTAATTTAGCTCCGGTTTTCTGTATCCTTAAAAAAAAGCAATTAAGTTCAATTTGCCCCGAAATGCCTACTTATGAGTTAAATCTTATGATTCGAGTTGTATCAAAGGTAGGTAATTATTTTCAATACATTAGGAGATATACATTGATACAAATATTTAGGTTGGTTTTGTTTATTTCAAACTTATTGTACAATTACATTATATGTGTGCACGGGTGGTTTTATTGCTATGAAGCAATATCCTCCAACCAGGCTTTAGATTTTTAAATTTCATTTACTTTTCCCTTATCTTACAGCCAGAGCTCTGCGTTATTCTGAAAAGGGCCGCAGAAAGTATATTCGCCAAACATGGTCTGATTCGCTCCATCGAAAACTTAGGGAAGAGAGCCATGCCAAACAAAACAAGTGTCCATGGAATATGCTTCCGTGAAGCCCAATATTACATGATCAAGTTTGATAGTTCTACCCATGTTATAGCTGACCTTAATGAAGAATATGGAAGAGATGTCGACCTTATAAGAAGAAGATTTTTCAAAGTGGAAGATGTAGAAAAAAAAAGCCTTGCCTTTTGCATGAAGAAATTCAACCTCCAGCTTATCGAGCTGATGTTCAAAAAATGATTGAAATGGGCAAAAAGCAGCAAAATCCATTTACTTACAGATTTAAATACAATTCGGGCATGGATTATTACCCATTTAACAAATAACGTTCATGTGTACTTTTAGCTATGTAAGTACATTAGTTAATAGTTTTAGATATTTTAATAAATCCTGTTTTGAATGTATCTTATTTCGATTTTAGATTCATAAACATATTTATCATTGTATAATATTTATATATTATTACCTGTAATGTTTTGAATTTGAAAAAAAATTGTGAAAAAAATCATTTCTCTAGTACAAAATTCCAGGGAGAAAATCCAGGAATATGATAGTATGCAGAAACAGCCGCGGGTCAGATGGCACCGTTTCCTCTTAAAGCAAACAGTTGCACCATGCTATAGGAAACGGCAAAATACAATTTCTTTGTAACCTCACTTCTCTCAAAGGAAAGTTATTTCCATCCCATACAAAAATTATGAGAATTTCTCCTATCAAAGTTCACATCAGCCCTGTACAAAACTGAGAATAAATTATGAGAAAAGTTCCTCATGGTTCATGCAATGGTCCAGTTGTTCATTACCATACCATATCCGCTCCCTATGTGGAGCATATGGAATCCACAAACTGCCTCCAGGCCAAGCGAGCGATCGGCCGCCAGCCCACGCGCATCCTCCCCAAGTCAAGTCCACGTCCCGCAGCTCTGAACAAACTGCTGAATTGTCAACAGTGGACGACCGAGACGCCGAGAACCTGATGCCTTGTAAAATAGGCAAGCATGGTTAAGGCTCTCGGGAGGCATACGTAGTATATGGCCTAGCCAGCCGAAACGCCTTCACCGGACGACAGTAGATACCAAGGGTTGCTGTGTCCGTTGCCTCACCTCTGTGTTCCTTACAAAGTCAAACCACCGCACACCTAAAATTCTTCTAAGACACTTATTCTCAAAACTCAGAAGTCTGCTGTCTTGGGCCCTAGTTAGGTGCCACGATTCGCAGCCATAGAGAAGAACAGGTGTGATGCAGGAGTTATAAAGGCGGCATTTTGTTTTTAACCGGAGTAAATATCCGATCTCCAGACAGCTGAATTGACATCCTCAGGATAAAATCCATGAGGATTATAAACAGAAATGGGGCAAGGACGCAACCCTGTCGCACTCCGGTGGTGACCTCAAACCAATCTGAGACAACATCGTCAATTCTTACTCGGCATTCGCTATCAGTGTGAAGGGCTTTGATTAGTCCGATCAGTTTCGAAGGCACCCCATATGCTTCCAGTATTTTCAGAGTGTTGGTCTGTGCAGGCTATCAAAAGCTTTCTCATAATCCACGAAGCAGAGAGCCAAGAATTGAATTCCTGGCTCTCTTGCAGAATGCAGCGTAGGTTATGAATGTGATCCGCACAAGACCTACCAGGCAGGAATCCTGCCTGATTTTCTCTTAATACCCGCATGATGGGGTCACGGACTCTCTGCAGTATAATGTGTGCTAGCACCTTCCCTGGAACACTGAGTAATGTGATGCCGCGATAGTTGTCACAGATTAATGGATCGCCCTTTTTATGCAACGTGATCATTTCTCCATTCACGCGGTGTTAAACACCAGTAAAAGGTGAAGAACGGGTGGTGGCCCAGTGGGTAGCATCGCGGTCTTTGAGTCCAGAGATCGTCGGTTCAAATCCCCACATTGACACAACTCGATTCCTGTTTTCAAGCACAAGCCGCTTAGGCTTTATTGAAAATAGTATTTACAAATTGAAATATGTGCAAATATCATAAGATTGTATAGATTAATTTTTTATTAAAAAAAAAAAAAAAAAAAAAAAACAGCATCAGTGTATGACTTTTTCAACTTCCAACAGAGGGTTAAAACATCACAAATACCGAGGCTTGAGAAAAATAATTTTGATTTCAACGATCTCACCGGGAATCAAACCCGAAACCTCCTCCGAGCTAAGGGATCGGCTACCAGTTCCCGAATGCTTTCTGAAGTCAGGTTGGTGTCCTGTTGTACATAAGTTAAATCATGTTGATGGTTTAGTAAAATAAAACACAAATTGATAATATTAAATACTTTATTTATAAGACTGAAGAGGAATGTAAGACATTTCTATGGAAAACCGTGTTTAATGGACCAAATAATGTTGTGTGTTGCATTAAATACAATCAATCTTACTACAAACAGTGAATACTGTTTACCTAACAATGTCACAATAACCTTAACGCCTATAACTAGATTTTGTTACTGAAAATAACTATTGGTCTCGCGGAAGTATTTCACAGTAATTTTAGCACCAAAATTTTATGTTTTTTTTCTTTTCAAGTTTTGATAACCAACTTAATAAATACTAATATAAATTATTCTGTAAAACAAAACTTTTATACAAAACAATTACCGTTACTTTAGGCTTAAATCTAAAATTATTGACATGGAATGCATTTCTCAATGCAATTGGCACAGAGCTGGGTAATAATATCTCGATTTGGAGTATAAATCATAGAAAAATTATTTTGGATAAAAGCTCGGAATTGACGATGCAAAAATTACACATTAACATACCCAGAACAGAAATAATCAAAATAAAAAGCGTAATTCAACCACGCATATTTCGAAATTAAACAATTATATAACGCTCATACATAATTCAAAAGGTATAATGATAAATGAAGGGATTGTTTGGATGTTCACATGTGCCGAGTATTTCCAAAGTTGATTCCACTCTGGTTAGCTCCCTTGTTGGAGCCATATTGGAGGGAAATGACTCCTTGTCCCGCCCTCATCTGCTCATCGCTAAAGTTTCGCACATTCTTGTCGGCCTCCTTAGGGCCGATGGATGGTTTGCCGTAGTTGCCAGCCTAGAATTATAATACAATTATATTAGTTAATAAACAGATCAACTGTGGCGGTTAATTATGGTACTGCTGTTGTCCAAAAAAGGAAAAAAACATTTATAAAAATCCGGCCTTATCATAAAGATTGGAAGTGAAATTCTCATTCCTTGTTCCTTATCCTTTGTTTTGTATCTATTCATTTCGGATTCCGTAAATAAATGAAGAAGAAGAAAATAAAATAAAATGAAGATTAGGAAATAGGTAAGAGATAAGGAATATTCCTTAAGAATGTGATTAGTTGTTTTTATCATTTAAACGAGTGCCAACAGTGAATTTTACAGTAGTAAAAGTAAACAGACTTCTGTTAATTTACATAAATTTACTTTTATTTTCAGTAAATAGAGAAATCTGTCATTCCTACAGCTCTACACTAAAGGAAGTTTCAATGATTAAATGTCTTTTTACTTAAGAAAGTGATATTTCAACGGGGAAAAAGCAGACATACATACTATGGAGGTCAAGGGAATGTAGAATATCAGGTATTTACAGGACATACTTAGTCTCAGCCATATATTGTCAGACGGCTGGAGTTTTAAAACAACGTTTATGAGTTTATTATTCAAGTGGAGTGAATGATGGGTATTTACCTTCCTGCTAAAGACTGGAGGCAGATGACAACAGAGTTGAGGTTCTGTCGCTCCCACAGGTCCACGGTCTGGAAGGTCTCCTGAGGAGGAACTCCCAGGCCTTTGGCAACTTCCAAGAAGGCGTTTATATTCTCCATACACTTGAAGGCCATTTTGGATTCATTGATTTTCTTAACTGACCCGTCTTTGATGTTGTTTACCAACCTAGAAAACAAAATGTGCTGTTTTAAAAATGTAACAAAAGATAACTGAAAAAAAATTCACAATTCTAACAAAAAACGATGGGGTATTTTTTATTCCTTTATCATTTTACTGTGAAGATATTTATGCAATCTAACACCAAAATATTTTTTTATAAATGACGTACAGGATCTCAATGTCTTTGAGACTGTAAATGTATTATATTACTGTTGATATAGATTCCGAGAATTGCATAGTTGTTGCTAAATGCAACATTAAATACAATACATTAGTTGACATAAATAATTGTAAAAATAGACGATAGGTACAGTGCAATTTAAGTATTTAAAAAAAACTAAATATGATTCATACAGTATTTGGTTGGTTTCCTTATATCTATGAAACACAGCACTAGCTTAGTTAAAAAACAGTGATTCTGTGGCTTACCGACAAAGAAGGGTTCCATCTTTAAGTACTTCATAGAAGTTGTCCATGTCTCCGGAGAGGTTGTCGGGTTCTCCTGTGATTGCCTTGATCCATTCTAAGCATTCCTGTGCCAGTTCCTCGCTGTATTTGCTGTTAATCTGGTGACAAAGAGACAAAGATCTTTATAATTATGTATAAAATAATTAAATAAAAAGAACATCATTGTACAGTTCTTGAATGAACAGAAACAAAATCGAATAGCTCCTATTCACTTGGCCACCAGTACCTATGCTAGTTTTGTTGGAGGTAGGGGTAGACTTTAGAAATGTTCGACTGTTAAATATCAGAGCGAAAAAGAGATGGCTATATGTGGACCAAGCCTTTTATAAGTAGTAGGTACCTACAGTAAGAATATTTCACAAAATACAAATTTGATGAATATCTACTATTATTATGCGTAATGGGTAATTAAAAACAGTTTTTTCTTTAATTGCTGAAATGGCATTTGAAAACATCTTTTACACCGTAAATAGAGAAGTAACTCAATTTTTTTATTTTTCAAATAAGTTTTAAACATTTTGATTGAAAATAATAGTAAATCTTGGAAAACTCATACGTAAAAAAAAATACCATATATGAAATTAGAAATTGTGTCATACGACACACGACGCCTATTACGACGACGCGACGCCGACGCTGATTCTTCGGAGATTTTCGTCGTCAGGTAGACGAAAATATTTCAATCAAAAGTATTTTATCGCTTCAAAGTTGCAATAATAAACACAATTTTTTGAAGCTGTTTTTTAATGGTAATTGAATTTCATCTTCGACTGTAAAAGAGCGAAACATATCGCTTCATTATTGTTATCTTGCGTCACCAGTCACCAGTCACCAGGTCTTATCGCGTCGAGTTACGATGCGGTAATTATTAATTTCAAATGTACTAAAAGCCGATGACATCAAGTTTAAAAGGAAATGGTTGACGCAAAAATCGATAAAAACGATGGAATTCCAAGTAAATGAATCTGGCCGGTACCCGAATTATGTATTACTTTTACCAGAAAAGTTCTCATGGGAAACTATTTTGATATCTTACATCCGATGGATAAGGAATTAATATATTTTTCTTAAAAAAAATCACTAACGCTGAAGCCCGATCGATTATAAACAAACCATAACGATTTTAAATCATTCGTCAATTTTTATACACAAACTTGGAATACTAATGGCCACTTTATACGGGACAGAAAACTGTACAGTTTCTTGTTCAGAAAACTGTACAGTCTGTCAATAGACACGCTAAATATGTATATTTTAAAAGCGCGATCATAAGTTACTATCGCATGTTTGCGCACAGGAAATTGTTAATATAGCTAATAATGTAAATATGTTACTTGTTTTTTACGTTTTTTAAAAGCATTAAATATATCAATATCTACTTCAACGTTTACATAAAAAAAACATTAATTGTCATGTCAGCCAAACATCGCGCGGACCATTCAATATTCCAGTTTTAGCTTTATACGGGACAGTTTGCAAACTGCACTAGAAACTGTACAGTTTTCTGTCCCGTATAAAGTAAGTTTGACATACTCGTATTAAATTTAATTAGCTCTATTTAATTTGGTGTCATCAACCCTATTTATATGTACGAGTAGGTATATGATAGTAGATATATATTACTCGATATTGTCTTTCAAAACATTTGAAATCGCAAAATGATCATATTAATTATCGGGGTCACTTATTTCAATTATGGGTGGAAAAATCATAATTTATAAATTTAAATTTAAAAAATACAAAAGAATTCGGTTATCGGTGTGATACATTTTTGCGATAAAACATAAATCGATATTTATATTAAAACAAAGAAATTAATAATTGTGATTATAAAATGAGTATTTTAATGAAATTCAATCGGCAACATGTTGCAACTCAAAATACGATTAACAAAAACGATCGACGACTCAGAATTTCCCACTGGTTTAAGAAAAATGACTTCAAAAGGGGAGTGGTCGAATAAAGTTGAAAACTGGCAAGTCAAAGCCTTGAAATGAATGTAGGTTTATCAAAAAACGTTCAGTCGGGTTATTTACCTTGGTTTGGTAGGAATTATTGTTCGGCATTTTGAAAAATTGCACTTAAGGGTCGGGGAACAATATAATACGAAGCAGTCCTTGGGATGTATGTGTTACTAATGAAAAAACGAGCTGATATCTTTTGATAGCAACACAAAATGTTACAATCATTAATCACGGATCACTATCGTAATATTCTTGCAATACGGGGTCGATTTGGGAAAACATTATTAATTTTAACTAAATACCAGGAAAAAGTGTATTGTATGGATAAGAAAATAAAGAAGGATAAAAAATATCCATGGTAAACATCTTTTGAGACTGGATACAGTCCAAAATTTGACGATGAAAATCGCCTTTTTTAAATATGCGAATATAGGTTACCTTAATATAAATTTTCAATAATTATTTTCTCGATATCCAGTTAACTATTTTAAAAATTCAAATAATGGTAGGTATAATCTTAAACAAGACTTTAAACTACAAATGCTTTCTAACGAGAATTTCGCTTTGAATTTAAAACGGGTAGGTGATATTAGACTTTTCACACAAATTCTGAGTAAAATAGATAGAGAAGTTTTTAAAAAAAAAATAAGTAGTCGTAAATTGGCAAAAACCATAGGGATCATATTATATATATCCTGTTAGAAAATATTATGTTTTCTATTCCGTTCCTACTATTGACTCAAAAAAGCGTTAATCCTTTTCAGTGATGTATCAGAATTAATTTATAGATAGCGCGATTGCCTTCAGATAGCATATTTATCATTTATTAGAAACAATACATTTAGTATGTCAATTAGACTCCAGTTTGCTGTGAAATATGCGTATATTGTAGAAGGAATTCGGTTCAACGAATTAGATTTTATAGCCAATGAAGCGATGCATGTAAAATATCATCAGATAAAGTAAATTATCAGTTATGTATCATGTTATCACGAGATAGTTAGGCGGCCTGATTTCAATTAAAAGGTTCATGTAACGAGTCATTCTGAATTACAATTTGGCATCTCAACAGATACGAGAAGTTTGGAAGGGAATACTTATGAATATCTAGGCGTTTACCTGTCATTGGCTGGGTTAAGTGGCCACTTCATTTATTCAATAATGTGTTGGATTATCCAACATTCTGAATCTACCCAACCCATTTTTTTTTCTTCATATTTTCAAAAATAAAGTAAAAATAAGTACATTATACAAAAGGTTTTAATAATCCTTGGTGTACAGATTTAGTATATAATAGGATTTTTGTTTCATATTTCTATTTCTATCGTCATATATCTTAGACCTGTGTGCAACTTGTACCTATAGTATAAAGCCAGAAGTAATCGAAACTAGAGAGCTTTTTATAGCATTGATGAAGCGGAAGTGAATAGGTTCCGAGAGGTAATAAGTGAATATGAGTATTATAATAATTACATTATAGCCCTCAGCAAGGCTCGAACTGAGACCCGTAGGTCTGTAAGTAGGGCAGCGTGCTCCCCGCTGTCCTTGGGAAACCAGTCTGGCCATGGGGTGGGAAGGGGAGGGAAGGGAAGGGAAACATCGGGAGGGGGAATATTGTCGCCAGATCCAATCTAATATCAATATATCGACGGTGGAAAGGTAAAAGTTACTAAGCGACATAATATGTCTAAAGGGAAATGATAATATTATGTCACTCGGTATCATTTTCCTTTGCACATATTATGTCGTTAGTAACTTTTTACTTACCACCGTCGCGTCGATATGTAGTTACGTTAGGAATAATAGAAACTTAGATACGTATGGACTTAATAAAAGGCTTAATAAGTGCATTATTTTTGCAGGAGTGACGTCATAAAACGTGTGGCTAACGGCGCGTCGGTAGGTAGTATTTCTCCAGCCAGTAACAAAACTGTCAAAAATCTATGCAAACTGACGCGGAAGAAATACAAATACTTTCTAGCATTAAATTTATTCCTTCATCACTATCACAGACAATTTAAATTTGTGACATAAATATAATCAATGATGTTTATTTTACATAGATAGGCTATTTTCTTCCGTTCCTTGTCATGTCCTAGTCCTAGGAAGGTTGATTCAATTTTGACTCAATCTCAACTCGTTAGAGGGAAACAGAATGATTAAAATGTATTAGATAGTGGAAGGTAGATATAGTTGTCTTTTTTTCACTGGAAAATACAAATGGAACATAAAATGTTCACAGCTCTCTTTGAAATAGCTTGTCTAGTGTTAGCTTAACAGGTCTATGCATAATAATAAATATATTTTTATCGAGTAGAATATTTGGATTCCACTAAATAATATTTAAGGCTCTACTGAGCTCGCAATGAGGGCGGAAATGATAAAAAAATCAGCAAATAAAACAATGATTAGATATTTAATGCCATAATAAAATTCAGCAAATTTCTAGTGCGAGGTTAATGGGCGAAAATGTAATGCATAAATTTCTTATATTTGTTTAATATAATTCAGATAGTAGTTTTATAGTAATTATCCATAAAATATAATCAAGATAACATCATTTTCGTTGCATTTTAATTACATATTTTGATTGTATATTTTAACTTTTCTATGTATTGCATTGAGCGGACTTGTCACAAGAAAATCGAGGTTTGTTTTCACGAAGGATGATAGATATAATAGGTTATTTAAACATCCCTTGTTTTCATGATTTATTGAAACTGGATCATTATTGGAAACTGCTATCAGGGAATAATAAAAAATATTGGAGTTGTAAAAATGCACACTTTAGTATTTTTACATCTAAAAGATATGCGTATACCTAATAGTAATGAATATTAGTGTTACGCAATGCCTATGCTCGTGGTTGGTTTATGTACAATAACTATTTGAAATTTTAATCCTGTGTGTAGAGCGAGAAGCACGTTCGATTATTGTTATCGAGGATATTAGGACTTTCGACCGTGACTGAACAAAAGGACGCGGACGTCGGCGTCGCGTCGTGAATAACCATTATTACCATTGTTGGTTTTTTTAAATTTGTATACTTTGTTAGAATTGGGAAGTTTAAATTCCTGGCTTATTCGTATAAATAATTCGTATTTTACAACCATATAGGCATTTTTTATTGAAAAATAAAAAAAATTATGTCGAATTAGCTGTCCCTTGTATGCTTAAATTTTCCAACTATCAGTGAACTCGTATGAACTATCTAACTGTCAAACTTCTTTACATTGACTTCTGTTATTTTAGGAACGAATTTTGATTGAAAAGTCTCATTTCAAGTTTCGCTACTTTTGCACTAAAAGTGTGTGCAAACAACAACAAAAATGTATTTATGTTTTTTAAGTAACGTTTAATGTTTTAAGAAGTGATATACAATAACAAGATAGGTATAGAAAAATATTTCTCAAGTATTTCAATACTTGGTATGCGTTATCGAAGTGAGATAAAGAAAAATGCGATATGCATAAAAAAATATATTGTTAAACCATTATGATAAAAATGGTGAATCAGACCTACATATTAAATTGGACATTTCGATAAAGGTAAACAAGTTTATTTATACGTACAGTCACGGATGTGTACAATTTTTTTTTGTATTATTGAACACAAGAAATCAGCTAAACCTACCAATTATGAACAAATTATGTGCTCACGAATTTGTGGTGCAATGACTCCCTTCTATATGGAAGAATTTGGAATTAAGAATTTTTATATTTACGTGGGTCTGTTTTCTAAATCCAGAATAATATATCGATCTTGGATAGTAATGTATTTTTTGCTAATACAAATCGCTTGTCCTCTATTATTTGCAAGTATGAATAAAATATCTGGTTTAAATTTGATATCTGTGCCCACATTGTGTTTTGTGATTAATTTTAAAAAATGTTGTTGCTGGGTGGTAGTTTCGCCAATTTCGCTTTTTGAAAACGCCGAGGTATTTATGCGATAAATTACTCTCCCACATTATCAAACTTGTTGTGGATGTCATAATTTATATTCACGACAATTATCGCCTTCTATGCGCCCAATACCGAAGCTAATCGTCATATTTCCGTATCGACAAATTGGCAATTAGCTGACACCGGCAATCGACAGAGGGCGCGAGCGGAAAATCGTTAATCAAACTGACATTTTCCCCCAAAATTTCGATATTTTTACAATCACAACGGACGACAAATGGCGGCACTAACGACTGGAAATTTATTTCCCAAATATCTCGTGGGCGCCCTTGAAACCACCAGCACACCCACAGAAAAAAATATACCTATATCTAGGTACATTTCACATATCGCTGGCTATAACGAGGAGGAACTTTGTCAAAAGTAAGGTGATTTTGGAAGCGGTTTTCATATCGCGATTTTTCTCTAAACAGGTAGTGCCTACTTAATACTTTCCGTTTTGTGGGAATACACGCAGATCAGTCGAGTGCACGACATTCCAGCCAGGTCATGGAGTACCTTGGGTCACCGCGAGCATTATGGTCGAAGACCTCCTTATGGAAGATATCGTCCGATAACCTACCGACTTTTGTGATAAAATAAAAATGTCACTAGCAAGATTGAAACGCGACAGACAACTTCTACGAAAACAGCTTAACATTCTAGACAATAGTGAGTGATACAATACTAAATAAATAAATTCCGTCGATAACATGCATATAAATTCCGTATGTATTATGTTAATTTGTGACAAATTTAATGACTAGAACTATTTACATAATTTATTGTAATCAGTCAACGCTGAACGTATCTAACAACGAATAAGGATGCCGTAAGAAATAATATTTATCAAATCCTAAATGATTGTGACTTGAGTGAAATTTTGAATGTCATTAGTATGGATTGTGGAGTGTGTAGCGTCTATAAAGGATTCTCAAAACAGGTTGTGACACAGAGAAGAGGATACTTTAGACAATGACGTGTCCAGGTGTATCGGTGTATGAGTTCGTTGAAATATGCAGATTATGACTACCTACACAACGGAAGTCCTCTACCATTAGGCGCGACGTATACTAATTTTAGGATCCTATTTTGTACGAGTAAAGGATGTTAACTTAGTAAGTCTCAGAACGCCATTGGTTGAGTCGGAAATAGGGGAGAAGTTACTGAAGCCTGGTAGGTGTACCAAAAAACAGGTGAAGAATTATTTTTATTAACTGAGTTTTATATCATCTAATGGAGTCCAAAGCCGGTAAGTCTAACGAGGGGTTCCTTTCGTGTAAAATTATCGAGGGTAGATGATATAACCCACGTATAAAGGGCATGACATAACATGATTCCAATCATGTCTAGTGATCATAGAAAAAAACTTAAAAAAACATAATTTCTATTTTTAAAAAAGTATTTAAGTTCATTGTGTGTATACTGTCATCTTATAGGTATTATTTTATATATTCAATGTATATAAATTGTTCACATAATGTAGTTTAAAATGGTAGAAGTAATTTATGAACGGGACTGCTAAATAAGCTAAAAGCTGAGTTTTGGCAGTCTACATGAATTAAATGATGAAGAATATAAAAAACATACAATTATTACAGAAGAAGCGATGTATAAGTGTAATCAGTATAAGGATATGTATAAAATGGCCCCATATATATATGTAAGATGAAAAAAGACAGCTTATTTATAAGTACTTTCAGCAATGTTAATGTGGTAATCTGGGTGGTAACAGATAATTCCGCTCTAATTAATGCTGGTAATAAAAATGCCACAAACTGCGAATGAATGGAAACAATTAATTCGTAGCTGCAATTAAAGTAACAATTACTCCAATTAAGGAGTGAGATAATTGTACAAAAAACAGTATTTGCTACACACAGATAGAAATAATGTAAATTAAGATTCAAATTGTTACCGAAAACCTAAATTTGGTGTCTGAATTTGCATAATGTCTTTATTATACAAAAAATCAGTACCAATTGAAAGTAGGTATAAATAGTTGGGTGCATATTCATGAAAGACTGAGAGATGAGCAAAATAATCATTTGTGGAAAAGAAATTAACACATTTAAAACAAATATTGCACTCAATCCACAAATTATGTTTGATTTGTAAGAATGACGGTATTTTAACAATCATGGACTTTGCAGAAATTGACACCAACAGACGCGGACCTATATAGGAATATAGGTGTTTGTATACATCTTACATCTATGTATTATTCCACAAAATCGACTGCATTGCAGACTCAGCAAATAAGCACAAACATCCAAACATGAGGCATTCTTAAAAAGATAGGGGTATAGAGAATGTGGGTTTAATTAAGGGGGCTTTATTCCGGAAATAAGGGGAATTCTAAAGCGGTTAGGGCAGCAGGTTCTTACAAACAATTAAGCCGAACTAAATTCTCATAAAAACTTGATTAATACTGTTGGTTTGTGTTCTTATTAATTGACCTACCTACTTAAATACTTTTCGTGGTTTAGTTAATTATCTGATTATCTCTAATTACATTAATATTGCACGAAGGTATTAGTATTAAGGCCAAGGGTGTTCTGTGTAGCGCTAAACAGATTATTATTTTATTTAAGGTGCGCCCAACTTTCCGTGTTGACAGTCGAAATTTCTGTCAAATAGTTATGTAACTTGCACGGGTGCGGGCAATCTGTTGGTCTAAATTGATTTCTAGAGTCTTATCGACATGAAATTAATGAATAGTAGCCGATATTGTTGTTTTTTTTTCACTGTGAAAATATTCACGTCACTTATCATTAAAAATGGCCTTTCCGGAGCCTAGTTCCCCTCAGGTGACGATTATATCATTCTTTGTTAATTAGCAGCGGTGCATGGCGAATTCAACAGACGCGGGAGGCATATTCGTCAAAACCGTTGTACAGTTAGACATGTAGTTGGTCGCATATCAAGCCTTTGGCATTACGGTAATAATTGCAATTCGAGGCGACTAGAATAGCATGATCAACTTGGAAAGTGAGCCGAGAAGAGGATCTACTGTTATAGGAAAGACTGAGTAGCTTGGAGCCAATATTAAACTTACAAATTAATGGTTTGATGTCTTTCAGGGAAAACTGCTTGTACAAAATATTACATAAGCGATAGGTTAATTTAACCTTAGATATTTGAAGAAAATATATTTGTAATTTTTTACCCAAGGCTATAAGGATACGATGACTTCATTTGTTACAATTGGGTTCTTCCGATTTTTTTTTTTATTTTAAAAAAAATATTTGAAAAATTACAATATCAAGGGATTTTTTTAAATTTTTTTTACGATGTCATGAATTTTCTAGCGCGGTTTGAAATAACACTTTTTCAAATCGCTCGCAAAATCCTCCATTTGGCGCGCATGCGGTGTGACGTCACAGCAATATAGGCGCTCACTACTACGGAATGAATTTCACTCCTTTCACGGTAGACGGGTATGACGTCATTAGCCAATAACGGGCGTTAAAAATCATTCGTATTTTTGTGTGTTTTTAAATCATAAATTTAAAAATGAAAAAAAAAATTTTTGATCATTGTGTTTTATATCGTTTAAATTATTAAAAACGTTTTCAAAATATTTATAACGTTTTCAAGGATACTCATGCTATCTGGAAGAACCCTATTATTGATTGTCGACTGTTTTATCAACATTGGACACTGTCGTAAATTTGATCAACAGTTCACTTCTCGTGAGTGTATGGTATGAACATACAAAGATTGACTTTACCTGCATTTGCAGGTTATGGCTTTTCGATCTGAAAACACAGTGGCACTTGAGAGATGTAAATGTATGACAACATTTGCGAACTAAAAGAAACATTAGCTTGCATAAGTATAACTGATGATTTAGAGATGATGGCTTCTGCTAAGTTTTTTAAAATAATCCAGTCTTTTTTTTAGCTAGGGTGGCATCTCGGTGCGTCATGCGGAGCATCTCCTCCCACGCTGGGCCTTGCGGCGGTCAAGCCGCGCTAACTAGGAACGGGGAACCACAACCTGGCGGCTGCTAGCGGCTGGCGGCGATGCCGTCATCGGGCCGCGGTCGGTGTCCTTGGGGGAATATTAACAACCAGAACCTCGGTCTCTCGTAAAAATAACAGGCACACACAAAGCCTGAGCGGTCCGCGCGAGCCGTTGGAATTCAAATATTGCTTGTATAAAATTTCGCCTGTGCCAAAGCATATTTGTAATAAGGAACTTGTTAAATCATTTGATATTAACCATTATGGATGATTTAGCAGATCTAAGAGATTCGGGATCGACATGGAAAGAGGCGAGGATGTTGGACGGCGACAGGATCTTTTGGAGGTGTCCATTAATTCCCACATGCCATACATAGGAGCGAACGTGGCAAAGCAGAAGAAAAATTATCCAGAACGTGGCATTTATAAGTTTCAAAAAAACATTTAAGAAATATGGAGTATATAACAGATCTGTTCGGAGCTTTGCAAATAAAATAAAAATAAGCCGTTATTTTTTTTTATTTAAAAGATCTGAAATAGCTTATCAACGGACTCGTAGAAATAATACATTATTTATATCTAATTTATTGTTGTGTCGACTATGGTTGAGGTTGAGACACACACACACAACCTTGGCATTTGAATATAATTATGTTTGTATGCGTATTTATCGGTAAAATGCAGTGTATTAATTTTTTTGCAAAAATATGCAGTGGGTGTTTTGCTAAAGTTCAATAGGAAAGATGATGAATCACGATGGCAGGGCGGATAAGAATAAATATTTGAATAAGCGATAATTACGAAAGCGATATCGATGTTTGGATAGTGACAGGAGAAAACGAGGGCAGAGGACTAGAAGACAAGTTAGAAGTTAGTCAAGAAGGAAAGACTGAGTAGCTATATAAAACGAATCAGTCTTTCTGCTCTTACAGAAAAAGCAGGGTGTAGAAAAGTTTGAGATTGTATTTTTTCGAATTCAATTGAGATTAGAGTCAAGGCGCATTTTCTGACCAAAATTTAAATATTTACATGCACCGGCGAGGCGGCGAGCGGCGAAAGAAACTTGAAATTTAGTACGCACAGGAACTCTGACCTCTATTTAAGGAGACAAAAAAATGGCGTGTTAAATTCTAGTGGTCAAATACATTAAAAACACCGAATTTGATTATCTATCAATAAATATAGCAGTCAATCGTGCAGATTGAAGCGTTGATATAAGATATTGGAAACGAAAGAGAAGTTGGTGTATTATAAAATCGTTCCATAAGTTCCATGTTGTGTACTAATATAAAAAAAACGATACGTAAAAATTGGACATCGTCAATTTAGTAAAAAAAAAATGCATACACTAAATATATGATGGGACTGTGCCAGGATGTAAAATTCGAGGAGGCCGAGAAAGACATGGCATGATCAAGTAAAACAAGTGCTTGAAAGTGGGCATGTAAGAAGACGGAATAATCGACGTGCGTGCATGAGAAGATGTATGAATGTGGAGGAAGCAAGAGAAGTATGCCAGGACAGAGTGGTGTGGCGTTCTATCCTCTCTGCCTACCCCTTCGGAGAAATGGCGTGATGGTTAGTTAGTTAAACTGCATACATAGGAAAGAATACAATTTTGGAAATTTGATTAAGATTATTGAAGATGACAAAACTTTTCTAAAAAGCGATCTCAAAATGAACTAGCAAAACGATTGTGATTAATTACTTTTTAAATCCAACAAAGGTGTATTAAATATCAAGGCATGGAGTAAGGCATCCTTCCAGTCTCGAAAGAACTAAGATGATTTAAATCACATGCGTTATGGCGGTATTGTTTCATGTTGTTCTAGATCTCTCTAGACCCAGACAGCCTTCCTCAGGCTCAGTCTGCCGGTCGTAACTTCGACAGTTTATTTCACGTCATGTTTGGCCTGGGACCGCCTGCTGAATCTGACGGCTTCAGACTAGTTTTACCAACAGCGCTTCCGAATGACCGATGGACTTCATTTTCTTACAGAAATAGAAAACTAGGCACTTGTGTTTACGATTTACGAGTACTTAGTCAACAACAATGCATATTAAATTTTTTATTTATTGGATTTATTAGAATAATTTAAGTTCAAACAGGGCACTGATATAAAATCAATTGAGAAACCGACATATAAAAAGCATAATGGCTCATGGCACTCTGATGTCGACATGGACTAAAATATGTATTGTAATCCTGCCCCGATTTTTTAAAACTACTAAACTTATATGTAAAATCATTAACCCCAATTACTGATATCAGGTGGAAGCTGGCATTTCAGTAGTCCATGCGCTCTGTAGCTGCCAAGATGACCTGGATTCTAGACTCTATCTGCTATCAGTAGAATTAGTATTTCATTAGTATCGCGTTTTTAGTTAAATGTTTGAATTTAATTTGTACGTGGGTAAAGCTAAAAATCCAACCGTCCATGCGCTTTGTAGCTGCAAGATGAATTGGGGTTCAGTACTTCACCTACGTATAGATTTAGTCGCATTTCTTAAATAATCGTTGTCTCAGATCCTTTATTCATAATTTGGGAATGGAATTAACTAAGATTATCGAATGTACAGCGCCCTTGAGGTGATTTTCTCACAAAAATGGCGCTTAATAATAAATTATCCATAATAATAATAATAATAATAATGGACTGCTAGACGTGCTAGAGGACGGGTGGACAAAATAAGGAAACTTGTAGAAATAAAAACATCATTTGGGACTCAAAGGAACCAGATGACGGCTGAAAACAGCAGATTACCACTAGGATGTCTGTCTAGAAGCGAAATAGTAATGGGTGATAAAAGGCACCATAATCTGATAAAAAATTTGAAGTTGATATTCGGCATTGGACTATTTTGGACTTAACATGAAGGAGGGATTTTTATTAAAGTGACGAGTCAAACATTCGATTGAGTCGAAGGACTCTAGCATAAGTCCCCCCCTGGTAGTAGGTTTGCTTGACGTCATATCGGACTGTGTGTGTTGGCAGTTGGCACCAGCACCACGAGAGATCCACCCGTGATCCGCCTGTGGTGAGCGTACCCAACCGCCAGATATTTTATTCCTACAGAATTAACGAACCGTGAACCCAGGCCATTCTGTGAAACCGCATATTATGAACTCGGATTAAAGATGTGGGCTTATTACGGCGTATTGTTTGTTGATAAACTACTATTTCGATACAATATTATTAAGTTTGTGTAAGTTAGCTTGGCAGAAGGAAAAACGTTTTAACAGTGTAAAATTAATAATCTACCTAAAAGAAAATATTTTTAAAAAAATACAGAAACCAGATAAATATCTGAAACAATTTTCTCATTATTATAACCTAAAAATACTCTTTATAACGAAATAGTTGAAACGATAGCGAAATTCAGAGTGTGCTCAGTTCCACTTTTCGATGTTCAATGTTCTTTCGATAAGATTTCTTGATAAATTCGTGCGATAATGCAGCTATAAGTACGATTGTTTACTCTTTTCTCGGTCTAATGAATACAATCACTAATCATAAGTGCGCAACAGCCAAGTTCAAGCTATCGAATCGATAGTAATGTTTCGCGGTGTTAAATAACGTGAAAACGTAATCTCGCCGTATCAAAACAGCGACCATATGTACGACCCATAAAACCTTTTATGGGCAAACCGGCCGAGACGGGAACACGGCGGGACGGGAAAAGCCAAATGAAGAAACTTGGTACTTGGAGCACACTGAACACGAGACACGAGACACGAGTTACGAAACGAACATTCAGAGTACGAAAGAGAAAACACCCCAAAATGGCGGTGGTTGACACAATCAGATAGACTCAGCCCATTATATTATATTGGAAACATTTCAATGTGTTCTCACCGTTGCCGTAATGGCTAATGTGCAAACTAGCAATAACCTGTTTCTCCTCTCGTTACTTAGAATTTCAGATACAAAAACACGGTGTATCTTGTTCTTTCGAATTCGTCAACGGCTGGGAATTGCGAAGAGCCATAAATCCTGACATACAAATGTAATTCACGAAGGCTTCGGATTCGATACACTTACGTAACGTACATTTGTTCTGGAGTGTGGGTCGATAAATTCTTTCAGGTTTTGTGCACAATTATTAGGTACACCGAGAGTTGAATGCTTAGAGGATATACTCTAAGGTTGAATGTTTTTATAATGAGCCCGCTTAAGCGTGGGCGAAGACATTATATAGTTTTTCTCCGGGTAATTTATATTCGGCGTGTGTTATGTGTTAGTAAGTCTGGCACCGAAATGACTAAAACAGGTTTAGTATCACTTTTACCGCGATCATCTTAGCGGTGTTCCTATTCAGCAATCCTGAATATGTTATATTAAACTAATTTTGTACAGATTTGACGACCACTGTCCACTGGCCGGTGGAGCGCAAAAAAGAAACAAGTTTTTTAGTCGCCCGGAGGAGAGTACTCAGTACTCATACACTTGCACCTGGTGATGGTGGCCAAACTGCTAATACGGTGCTCAGTGCTCAGTCTAGTGTAGGTCAGAAGACGAATATAGCCCCGCAACACGCGAGGGTTAGACCATGGACCAACTGCCGAACAGATATTAGAAATTGATCAATCATGCGATAGCGTGAAATTTAAAGAGGACATTAGGAAATAATTGTGTAGCATATTAGGTGTGCCACTATCAAACTGCGATCCGAGACCACAGAGCCACTATGTACTATACATTTTCTTTTGAAACTGTACGGCAAAAAGATAAAGCTATGTCGTAACCAATTTTTAAAATAAAATGAAATTATAATGAGTATTCTTATAAAATAAATCCGTTAGATGATGAAAATAATATTATAGATAAAACGCTAGGAATTGCGTTCAACGTTCAATGCTTTGTATTTTCCGACCTCACAAAGGATCTATATCTCGATTAAGAATCAAAAGGACATTTTAGTACCGAATTTTGCACGGTTACCTAAGGAGCTTTGGTGACTAATTCAGGGCCATTAATCAACTAGGAGACGAGCCCCGTCTGGCCGCAGTCATGTGTTGTACGCCAATTAGTCTACAGTCTACAGTAACAAGCAGTCTAGAAGCACGTACCTATAGGAATGAGAGAACCACGAAATTAAAGATAAAGATTTATCGAAGGCAACATATTCGTTGAATGAATGAAAATACGAAGAACTGACAGCCATTTTGTATGGCAAACTAAATTCACCAAACTGACTGAAATGCGAAATCGAATAACAAGAATTATACGGAAATATTACTTTCCTACAATTCTAGGACGCGAAGATGTGTTGTGAAAATATTGCACATACATTTTATTGTTGCAATACCTGTTTTTAGTAATTATTATGCACCAAGAACAATGCGTGTTTTACGAAAACGCTGATTCTTCGGAAAAATCTCACGACTTAAAAAGACAACGGCTAAATTATGAAAAAAATATTACTCACTAAACAAAATATTAGTGTTACACGAGGCACGGTGTGACTTTACACCCACTAAAGTAGAATTCAGCAACTATTTAAGTATTATTAATCAAAAGATGACTAATTAATATTGCTGAATCGTCTCAACATAACGTATTTTGCAACTCTATGCAGATTTTGAATAAATTCAATTAAAATGTTTTTAAAACTCTATGGGGCCTATAATATGTATAAAAACTTATCAAGGAAACATGTTTATATCGCCTAACCGGTTTATTGTTAAGGTTGTGCATTTTGGACCAGGCTAAGGAACGAGTCGTAAAAATAATATACATTTATATTGTAAAAGGTGAATGCATTTACATTTACACATGAAACCTGTACCGAGAAGAGATTGTGACTTGGGAAATGAAAGACGAAAGAGAGTTAAGACTCAGATTTATGTATAAATTCAACAGCCAATGACTACTCGGACTATAAAGAGGACCACCTATGTTCTAGCTTCCTAGTAAGCCTGTAAGGGGCCTAAAAAAATATTTTCAACATCATTATGAAACGACACGGTGTAAAATGTTAAATACGAGTCGATTCTAGTAAATCTTAAATCTAATACAATCTGTTCGAATGGAATGGAATTTATTAAATAAGCGAGACACTCAAAAATGAGGAATAAAAGCCATGAAACAAAATGAGAAACAGCTAAAGCTTTAAATAAATAGGATGACACGATGACAGAACGAAATATTATGAGTAAATTACACCCAAATAAGGACATAACATTACATGATACATAAAAAAATATATAGATATAATCTTGGACATTCATTTGTATCAGGATTCTACAAATATTTGGACGTAATACTTTTTTTAGTTGACTTCTACAATAACAGTTAATCAATTACTACGCGCATATTTACACTATCAACTGATGGTGTCTGAAGATATCAAGAAAAACGTGTTATAATAAATTATAACTGTTGCTATTTATGCAAAGTTATTGCGAATTTATTACTCTAATTAATCTACTTCTTAATCTACTTAAATAAATTAAAGGAGATAGCAGCGATCTCATGATGGACAGGTGAACTCTTAACCTACATTTCTGAAGTTAGAAATAATATACTATTGTACAATCCCCAAACTATTGTACATCGTAAGACGAACGTGAAAGCGCTGCAGTAAATTATTTAGATCTCGTTTAAAGAACAATAACTGAAACGGACTTTATTCAGATTAAAACTAAAAGATCGTGCTAAATTATGGCTGACGTAGATTTGAAGTGTGTAGTTAGTAAAGCAAGATGGCCGAGCAAAGGACGAGAATCAAATAATAGTGTAGCTCAAGATAACAAGCAACGGAGAGGAATGAATTATGGGACCTATAGTTATTATTTATAGCGGTTTAATATCGCGATCTACGTACGTCGTACAGTCACGATGATAGAACAAAAAGAAAGTCTGGTTTTGAAGATCAAAGGTAGTGAACAATACATTTTGCTTTTGTACAGTTTATTTTATCTCCAAAACTAGAGGAAATAATAATGACCTATTTGTTTTAAATCGATGCAAGATGCAAGATGTCTCATCCAGAAATCCTACCAATCTAGTTTAGAAGCCTTTAAGGTACCTACTTAGTTGTTCTCCCGCTCTATTTTATGATGTGTATTATTTTTATGTTTTTTCTACAAACATAGCATAATTCATCTAGGACATTTTTGGATATTTTCGTATTGTGATTTTTTTGGAAAACTAAGACCCAATGAATAAGATAGGAAACCGATGAGCTAATAGAAGGTGGAAGGCATCAGAAGAATTCTGCATGAAATAAATTACATGATTTATCAATACACGAGACACACTTGAAAAATAAGCTGAAGTTAGAAAATCAATGTAGATCAATTAACGCACGATAAGATCTTGGTTGTATCAATCAAAGCACTTAGAGTAAATATATTAATATTAATATGTCACCATAAAATTCTAAACACGTTTGATGTACCTACTTTGATGTACTTCGATGTTTAGATATTTGTTTAGATATTTAGATAACGATAAGAGCAAGAACCAAGATAGTCGAGACATTACTATTGGTTATTTGAAAACCGGCAGTTTGTAAGATATATTACAGGTAATATGTTAAGGCATTAGTGTGGTATTTATATGGATGACATAACCTTTCTTCGAGTGAGGACATACATCTACAGAAATATTCCTTAGTATGTAGCGCATTTATCTACGAGGCCAGGTAACTTTTCAACGGGTTTTAAACGATTATTATGGTACTCTGCGCACTAAAAAAATAGCTCGAATTAATTATTGTACAAAATTATTTTATTATATTTTTAACAAATAAGTAAATAAAAAGCGTCGTTAGGTACCCGAGTGTGAGATTTAAAACCACCTGAGATTTTACTTAATCATGCTATCTGAACTAGAAATAACAATTGCAGGCTGATCACATTGTCAAGATATGATTTATGGTCATTGGGAAAAATATAATCATTAATTTAAGCTTGATAAATAATCATTTATAACTTTATTAATCTAATTTAGCCAGGAAAAGAATGGGAAAATTGCTAAATGTTGAAAATTCACATGATACGATGGATTCAACACTTAAGCCCGCTATATATGGGACAGTTTACTACACAGTTTTCTGTGCAGTCTGAAAACGGTCCCGTATAAAGCTAAAACTGCATGAAAAACTGTGTGCTAGTGTCAGATTTAAGCTGACATGAGAGTCAATGTTTTTTATGTAAACGTTTAAGTAGACATTGGTTTATTGTATGCTTTTAAATACGTAAAAAACCAATAACATATTTACATTATTAGCTAAATATACAATTTCCTGAGAGCAAACATACGATAATAACTTACAATCGCGTTTCAAAAATACACATATTTAGCGTGTCTTTTGACAGAAGTTTGACAGACTGCACAGTTTCTGAACAAGAAACTGTGTAGTTTTCTGAACAAGAAACTGTCCCATATAAAGCGGGCTTTACACTCAAACATATCAAATATAAAAAAAACTACACACTATTATGTATGTATGTAGCTAAGGTCCATGATTTAATAAATCGATTCTAAGAACTTCTTTTAAATTGGAATCTATAGATCATCACTTTTTTCCGGATACCGCCACTTATTTCAATGACCTCATCAGGAATGTTGTGTGTTACTAAGCAATATACAACAATATTATAATAACTATGTACATCTGTATAACTTTTATTGTAATTTGTTAGTATGTTATTCGAATAATCAAATCAAATTTCTTATTAATAACATATGTTTGTACAAAAAAATATATTAAATCTTATAAAATCTGTTGTTAATTAAAGATGACACGAAAATGTAAATTGAAAGCTATTAACGTTTTATTAAATAAACTGGAGTTATTAAAAATTATTGTGATATAATTATTAATATTTCATGAGTGATACCTTGGCCTGGTACTGAAGCGTAAGACTGATCATCTTACCTTCGTGTGATGAAAATTATCAAGATATACTGCACTTGGAGCACAAATGTAGTGCCCTATGCACCATTAGGTGCGTATAAGGGAAAGTGGTAGTAGTAATATAAAAGTAATCTAATTTGGAGAGTTATGCTGTGTGAAAAGCAGATGTTTTTATATAATATGGTGGTCGGAATTAACAGATGTGTGAACTACGACATATATGCCAAAATGATTTTTAATATGGTTACGAAAAAATGTCGCAATTCGTCACGTACTCAATTATCCATACTAACTTAATAAGTTAGTAATACATCAATATGTTTGTTCGTTAATGATGTTGACAGCTTTTTGACGATGAGCCGTTATGATTGGGTGTTTCTTAATTAGTGAGTTATTTTTTTTTTACATAATACATGCAAGCAATAGTCAGACTAAATGACAAATCGCTTTGATAATATTTTTTAATTTTATTTACATAATTTTTTTATAGTACCTATCTATCAGTATTATTATTCATTCGTACATTTTTAAGACTCTGAATTCAGTTTTTACTGGTTAAACATTGCAATTTTAAAAAGTCTAATTAAGATATTTTTTTACATTAAAATTCGTTCAATGTCGGACAGTTGGTGAATATAATTCGACACGTATTAAAATACAAGCCTAAATAAATAAATAATATTTTTTCATAAATTGACATATTAAATATGACCTAAATGAGAACATATTTTCGGATTTTTTAGACGTTTTAATTAGTATTGACTATTGGAAAACATAGGGCCGAGATGTGAACCTTGCGGTACGCCGGGCCGCGCCGATGCGATGGTAAAAACATTAAGAATGCATGTTTGTTTTATTTTAGTTGGACTAATGTAGTAATTAAAATAAATAAATAGGAATGGCTAAGTGTTTTAAATTTTATTCATACCTACTTTCCGTAAAAGTAAATTTAGCAAAAGATAACATAATAAATATGTGGCTTATGAGATCATTCATACCTAGTGGTTTGTGTTTCCGGTTGGCACCAAATAAAAGACATGTTACATGTTAAGTATTATGGAGTAGGTACTTAAGCTCGTGATAACGGTCAATTGTAAATGTTAATGGGGGCAACAACCCTTATTTGGAAACGCAATGTGAATTTGTATTGTTGTCCGAAGACGATTGTTCCATTACTATCGAATAAAATTTCTAAACATAATATATTATTAGGTACATTTTGTTATCATTGCCATTAGTGGCAATTCCTAAGCGAGCAATTATTATTATTACTATTATTATTTAATATTAGGCGAGCAGCTTAAAGCTGATATGCCTAAATCGGACAGTTAGTGAGGTTTAAACTTTATACAACTTGTCCAGTCCATTCTTAAACCCGTTCACACTATACACAATGACCAGCTCCTGCGGTAGCCCATTCCAGCTATCTACCACCCTAGTTTGTGCTTTTTTCATTGGGATCATCGGGGATATATTTCGTATTTTGGTTTCAAGAAATCAATGCCTTTTTCTTGTATATATGACATCATCGTAAGCAGTATTCAAATTATTTTATGAGTAAAAATATGAGGTACTGTTTTACAGTCATATTCCGTGACCAAATCAAGTCACTCAGGTACACATTACGTCACGGTTGTCCAACTATGTATATAAACCAGTGGCTTATCACTGCGCGTGGAAATTATATTTGTCTTAGTCATTGGAGCTCAAGAAATGTGCCCAATCAAATATCAACATCCCACAGATTCCAGCGGACATGATGCGAATCCTATTACACGGTAGTCAACGAAAATACGTCGATATTTGACATGCCACATACCGGGAATTCCCGACAGTGCTTCATCTAGGTCTAGGTTATAAATACCCGGTGAGAAAATCTTTTCGATTAATATTGAAAATTATAATGGAGACCAAAGATTACCCCAAGGACGCGTACAGCGAACATCCACAAATAAGATATGAGATGGACAACAGGTTTGCTGGGATAATAGGAAGAATTTTGAAGATATTACTGACAGAAACAGATATGTTTTTGGAGACGGGATAGTATGGTACTCTAAGACCTAAGGCATCTACAGTGGTGTCAAGTAAACGCTAGAAATTATATCTACTTAATCTTCATATTAAAATCAATAGTAATGTACAAAGAAATAATTAAAGTTATTTTTCTTAGTCTCGTAAAATTGCATTCTATGTGTGTTGAATGTATTAGCGTTAATAAACTAGTTATTTTACAACAAATATCGATTGAAAACATATTTTATAAAATAATGAACCACGAAGCCAGTGTAACAAACAAAAATAAATTGAATCATAATTTAAGAAAGGGGTTAGTAAGTTAATACGTTCCGAAGTTTTAAAAAATAATTTTTAATAGCATAAGAGAGAGGTACTTATATATACCGTATATTAAAGAAGTATACCGTATAGATTAGATTTGATTATTATACATACTAAAATCATAATCTATGTTTATTATTTTATAACAGAAACGATAAACTACATGACAAAAAGCCGAACGAAGATTGAATTAAATTTCGCTTTGTAACCCCTTTTTCTGCACGTTAAATGAGCACAAAAAAGATCTATCTACTATCAATTGGGAAAAGCGTTTTATCATTTATACAGTCGTGTTTTTTACACTCGAAGTGGCATAAATGACATAATTTGAAAATAATTATTGCAACAGTACAATGCAACCGCGTGGTATCAGATTTTACAGCTCCAACCGGTACTAAGACCCAATTTCCAATGCAAAAAATCGCTATGAAAGTGCTGAGACGAATCTCGTATTTTTTTCTATGTTTGTGTATTTGGCGAAAGTAAAGTTTGCAGATATTAATATGTACGAGAGAAATGCCACATTAAAACGCCGCTAGTTTCTGACCAAATCTCAAAATCATACACATAATTTAATCATCATTAATTCAACATTTTTGTAGATCT
>JAGVSP010002758.1:0-41468 GCA_022494985.1 Micrasema minimum
CTTTTAGTGATACACGGCTGTGACAATATTAACGGGTTTTATTATAATACAGGTTTAACTGTCTACGCTGCTCAGAGCTCTAACTGGGAATCACGGGCACACAGTAGACATACTACATACACACACACGTTCGTACATCTTCTGTCACCCTCACACACAGTCTCTTACACACACATATCTCACAAGTAATAATTTTAAATTGATGATAATGATGATTCTTGCCGACGCCGTCGCCTTCGGCGTTGCGACGGTTTTTTTTTCAGAATTTCGGTTGGCCTTGATTTTTACATTTTTTTGCTTATGGATCTGTGAAACGTGATACGGTACACCCCATATTAGGATTTAACAAACAGTTAGTACTTAATAGGTTAAGAACCGTTTATTTAATTAACTGGTGTGGATTCGTTTGATAATTTATACAGATTAAACAATAATCGGTGAACTAAACGACGCGACACGCGACAGCTTTATTCATATTACTGACGCCAGTGAAGCAGTTAGCAGTTAAGTCGTTAGTAAAATAATTTACGAATAACCTTCCGATTAAGTCACATAGTCAAACCATATTCAAAGAATACAGAGGTTGTTTTGTGATACCAGTTTGGTACATACAAATAACTCGATCAACTTCGGTATGAATAAACTATGATTCCTTTGTGCTGAATAAAAACCAACTTTTTGAAGCATAATATTCATAATATTTTTTAGTCTCTCGTTTTAAATGGATATGCGTCATGCAAATATAAAGAACTATGTCTTTACAGCTTTTCAAGCTTCGGGTGTATGGTAGTGAAGCGTGGTGTTGAAAAAGAATGATGAAAGTAGACTAAATGCTGTCTAAATGCGATCTCTCATGCGAATGTGTGGTAAGACTATGTATGATAGGTGTAGGTACAAATGTCGAAATTAGAGCAGAGTGCTGAGATATAAGCATTATCGACAAAAAAATTAAGAAAGGGCTTTTACGATGGTTTGGTCATGTGGATGTAGCGAATGAGTGATGAGAAAGAACGGCTAAACAAGTATAGTTTATGTGCAAGTGTGCTTAGATGTAGAAGCCGAGGAAGGCCGAGAAAGACATGGCATGACCAAGTACGACAAGTACTTGAAAGTGGACATGTGAAAAGGGGAAATAATCGGCGTATGTGCATGAGCAGATGTATGAATGTAGAGTAAGCAAAGGAATCATGTCAGGACAGAGTGGTATGGCGTTCTATCCTCTCTACCTACTCCTACGAGGAAATGGCGTGTTGGTTAGTTAGTTAGTTAGGAAAAACTTGCGCGCTAGGGGGAAACGTGACTCCAGATCGAAAATATACTATTTTTTTCATGTATTCAATATTTACTGACTCCTGACTGCCTTTCTTCGGTACTACGCCTGGACTTACAGAAGCCCCCTGAAGAGAGATCCCCGTTACCTATGGTCACAAAGTCAGTCCATCTGGCTTGGCTCCTTCTACAGAATCAAGATCCTTGGACCAATCTATTAGATTGATCTGATTAGACAGATCCCGCACCATATATTTTTTGGAGTATTAGATCCAAAAAAAAAATCTGTATAATTTTTTTCATGTATTCAAGTACAATTTAGAAACAATAATAATTATTATTTATACCGAATATAATATCAATTCATAAATGCGTTTGTAGTGTCTTAAGTCGATTATTGTAACGGTACGTCGGATTACCAATGAATAAAATAACTCGCCTGCATCAGTATTGAACGCTGCAGCTAGACTCATATTCGGAATCTCTGCACTGGCTGCGCTTTCCACAAAGGGTAGAATACAAACTTTGTTGACTAATGTACAAAACCATGCATGATGCCGCTCCAGAGTATTTCAAAGGGCTTTGCATTCGAGATAAACTAGCTGAAAGACGTCCCACACTTCGATCAGCCACATCTACAGCGATATGCAAGGTTTTCACAGAATTTGGGGAGTGCGCTTTTGCGGTTGCGAGTCCTATCTCTTAGAATGCTGTCTCACCAGAAGTGAACAACTGTAAGAGTGAAGTGATGTTTCGACAGAAACTTAAGTCCCATTTGTTCTCTAAATCTTTTTATTAATGTATTTTCTTCTCACAGAATGAGTTTCATTCACTTTAAATTTTCCGATCTGGAAATTCAATATTTAAAGCGCCCTTGAGGTATATTTATACGAAAACAGCGCTATATAAATTATCCATGATAATAATAATAACTTATATGTGTATCTTATGGACCTGCTTCCAAGATAAGTACCTAATCGACCGCCAGCTCACGCATGTCTTCCCCAGATAGTTCCACGTCCCGCTGTTCTGACTTAAGCTGCCGATATAATCTTATGCTGTAATGTTTTAAAGGAATACATAGATACTACCTTTCATAATATCTTCTAATCAATGATCTTCGTAAAGGTTTTTAGCGTTTTACTGCCGCCTTTCGATCACTGCCACCGACTTGGAGACACTGGCAACTGGCATGAGAACTTCGTGTTAAATAACATTCGGACTAATAATGAAACAACGCTGGCAATGTGCTACCGACGGGAATTATGTCCCACAGCAAGAGAAAGGTTCCTATTTCTACGTCGACTTTTATAGCCGCCATAAGTGTCGGCACTTTGCCCTTATCTTTATAGATCTGTGACCGACAACAAAGGATATTTGCCGCCATAATCACAGAAGACGCCATTTTGTATTAAATTTGAGAAATTTTGGTGCGCAGGCGCTCTACGATTACGAAGTACCTACACAATCGATTTTCCTACAATTTATTCATGTGTTCAACTCCAAATTGGTACAAAAAAAAAACAATATTTTTTTAAATATTTTCAGCCAGAAAAACAGGTTCTCATTTCTTCTATATTTATTCTATATCGCTAAAGTTTTAAAATGTTTTCCATTTTCCACTTTCCCACGACATTACCATGATAATTCTAATGACAAAATTCTATCAAAATTGTTTCAACTCATATTTTCTCCCGACAGACAGCCTGTTGACAAACCACGGTTGGGATTATAAATGAACTTCTAGCGCGTTAAGTAAACTTATATGGTCGATAAAAACCAAATTGAATAGGTGGGTAGGTACCAAATAAAAAAATCTATAATTACGTTATTTGTCACATATTTACATAAATACAATACACCCTACCTAATTATTATTATTTTTAAATTCTAATAAGTATCGTTTTATCTTCAGAGTGTGTGTTAACTCTGTAGAAGCTCATCCATAATTCCAACCCTTGTAGGTGACAATGTATGATAGTCTCATCTCTTTCACTCTAGCAGGAATTTGAATGAGAGTAGTAGAGAAAGCGATACAAGTATCACAAAGTGGCGTATCTATCATCTATCTGCAGTGAGAACCTGAGACCCGTTAAACTTCATTCGTAGTGATGCAGCAGTTTCCAAGAATTTAAAAATCGATTGTAGATTAAAAATTTAAATAATATGTACTTATAGTATACCGTACATTTTTCTATCACTGTTGAAATGCTTCTATTAATATTAGGTCCTTACATATGAAATTGGCGTTTTGTATGGGAGGAACATAAAGTTGATTTTTTTAAAATATAATATATTTATTTAATCAAAGTATGTACCATTGCTATCTATGCACTTTTGCCATCTTATAGGTAGTTCAACGATCCCTTTACTAAAATAACCATTCGGACGGGAATCAATAAAATCTTTGAAGTCGGTTTGGACTGCCTTATCGGAGTTGAATTTTTTCCCTTGCAAGAAGTTATCCAAATTTCGAAAAAAATAGTAATCTGTTGGGGCAAGGTCCGGAGAGTACGGTGGATGTCTTAGACATTCCAATTGAAGCTCTTTTAATTTAGTAGCCGTCTGTTGTGCAGTGTGTGGTCTAGCGTTATCATGATTTCCTTCACTCAATTCGTGAGGTACCCACCTTTCAAGCTTTTTCACCTTCCCAATTTACTTCAAGTGGATTAAAACAGTGTTATCACTAACACCGCAGCCTGCAGCTACTCGGACGTAGTTTGCGATGGATCCGCTTCCACCATAGCCTTCAATTCTTCATTATCAACTTTGGTCTCCGGCCGTCCACGGGGCTTGTTCTGCAGGTCGAAATTTTCCAGAACGAAAACGTTGGACCCAAAAACGCACTGTGTTTTCTTTTGCGGCACCGTCGCCATACACATCATTAATCCTTCGAGCCGTTTCTGCAGCACTGGTGCCACGGTGGAACTCGTACTCGTAAATAACGCGATATTTCAAGTTTTCCATTTTGTAAACTGAGTGACGCAAAGAAAAAAAACAATTGAGGAAAAAACAAATGAATTATAATTTTCGAAACACAAATACTTGAGTAAATAGCTGTATAAATTTGAATTTGGAATTCCTAACCAAAGAAAATATTTGAGATCAAAGTTGCCAGTACGGAAACGCCAAGTTGCATTATGATACGACCCTAATATTTTAATACCAACTAATCGACTACAACTAGATTAAAACCAATATTTCATATGATGTAAGGACCTAATATTTTTTAATACCAACTAATCACTACATGGTACTCCTGAGAGAATGCGCGGGAACTGGCGGCCGATCGCTTGGCTTGGAGGCAGCAGTTTGTGGAATCCATATGCTCCACATAGGGAGCGGATATGGTATGATGATGACGATGATGAATCACTACATTACTACACCTGTGGTTGTGGTCAATCATTTTTGTTACATCTCGATACCCTTCACTTGTAACAAATAGTAAAAAATAATATTTTTTGTAAGATTTGTTAAATTTTTGTAAATGTTTTTGTAAATGTTTTTGTAATTTTTTGTGTAATTTTTTAATTTTGTAAAAAGAATCTTTACTTCGTCATCATCATCATTCCTGTGTCCCTGTGGGAAACTTATGGATTCCACAAACAGGCTCAAAGCTAGTTCCCGTGCATCCTCTCAAGTCAAGTTCAAGTCCCGCAGCTCTAACGCAAACTGCCGACGCGACGGAGTGTCAATAGTGGACTTCCAGGACGCCGAGAACTCGATGCCTTGTTAAATAGACAAGCGTGGTTAAGGCTCCCAGGAGGCATAATATGTAACATCTTCGATGTATGACATTAATTTAATACCAAGGGTTGCTGCGTCTGTTGCCTCATCACCTCTGTATTCTTTACTAAGTCGAGTTGGTTTTAACAGTAGACTTATTTGTTTTTGGTAACGGATCCTCGAAAAGCAGGCAAACAGCTTACATAAGTCGCTTTTTGAAAATGAATGGAGTGGATAGATGATATGAATTTTATTTATTTTTACGTGCGTGTGTTTGTACCTATTGTGTCGTTGGTGGGGGTTAGCAAGGTGACACATGGCGCACTTTGTCAAAGCGATACTAGCTCAAACAATCAGAAGTTTAAAATCTTTTTTAAAAAAAATATTTCCTAAAAAGTTCAAAATTGGAAAAAAAACTAATATCCGAAAACAGAGAAAGAAAATATACACGTTAAGCTTCTGGAATTAGCTTAGCTTCTGTTACTAAATACTTATATATTTTTTAATTAATTTACACAGCCTTTGATAATAAATGATCGAAAAATAAGTTGATACAAGTCTGTGTCATTCGGGTAAAGAGGTACAAGTCATCAAAATTTCAAAAATGACTTAGGAATGCATTTTTACTCTCTAATATCTTAAAAAGCTTCAGTAAAAATATGGATATTAGAAAATAATTATTTCAAACCAAAACGCGTTTTTATAAATTGATGAAAATTGACAAATGTATGAATATTTAGCAAAGTAAGAAACTTTGAATGGCTCTCCTACACAATTAGATAATAGTGACATATACCTGTTAACCCAAGTGCCACAGAAGTTTTTGGTAACTAGATATTAAAAAATGTGTGAAAAAATCATTGTTGTACCTAGTGCATGGATGAATCATGTCGCATCATTTAGAAATAAAAAACTTTTTAAAAAAAATATCAAATTATAAACATACTTAAGTACCATGAAATTATACCATTCTCAATGGAAATTTCTTATGTGATACATAGGTATACGATAGATTAGTTATAATAGAAAGATACAGCAGGTGTTGGCTACTAAAAAAAATGTGTTTTACCCCTGGTGATTGAACATCAAAAGTGCCGCCGAGCAAATAGAGGTGTTAAACATTTGGTTGTTTATCCCGACCTGGGGGCTTATTTATTGTGCTGTGTATTGATACAGTGATATAGCTAGAGTCAAAACTGCCCCCACCACCCTCCAACCCCTAACACTGCACACCTATATATACCCCCTCACCAATGCACTAATACTCGGTACTTTGATAAATGCACCCACGGAGATAATGACAGGTAACATAAGCAATCCAATTGATGCAATAATTGCACTTATAGATACGCTAGTAGAGATCTAATACACATTAATGTATATTGCACATAGACATATCTCAACATGAGTATGTACTATATTGCACTATGTATTAATTTGTCAAAAATTAACTGAGAATATCAAGTTATAGGTCACATTGACTACCATATTTATCTCCAAGAAACACATTTCTATAACTTTCCTATGTCGAGATATTCAGTTTTAAAAAACCAGATTTTCAATCAAAATTTTCCAAAAGTTGACTTCCTTGAGATAGTGCAGTTTAAAATTCATGATTCGATATTATTAGTTATTATTGTGTGACTGTTAACAAACGAAAAATTACTAGAATATGAGAAGTTAAATTAACATATCATGATAATTATGTTTTATTATCATGATAATTATGTTTATTAATTATGCAGTGGTACACCAAGTGCAGTGTATATTGATCATTTTATTAAATAAAGGCAAGATGATCAGTCCTACGCTTCAGTACCAGTCCAAGGTATCACACATGAAATATTAATATGAAAATATCATGTAAATAAATATTTCATGTTGACCTCCTACGGGAATCGAACCCGCGACCTCAAGCACGGTAGCCAAATGCGCTACCACTACGCTACGAGGCGAACGCCTATAATAATTAACCTAGCATTAAATTTCAAGGTGTAAGTTTTCCAAAATGTACAAAACTTAGAAATAAAAATATATGTGTTGCGTTTATTGCTCATTACCTCATCCACCGATTTGTATGGTGCGGAAAATATTTTCTTATTCATGGTTTTCAAACTAAATGATGTCAAAAATCTTTGCAAACTTTTTGCTTTAAATCCTGGACAGATAACTACTGCACTTGTAACAATCGTGTAAAAATCAACAATAAATAGTAACAGAATTTCCGTTTACTATTTGGATTCAATAATTATTTTCAACTATCGGTAATAAAAATTTAATTTTGATCGTAATCAGTTTAATAATACGGTGCTTTAGCTAGACTGTATCTAATTTACAGGTACATTGATCACTCCGAAGAATCTCCGATAAGAGACTTTTATTTGTTTACATTATGAAAAACCAATCCATTAATCGGGATCTCATAATAACACTTCATTGTATCGTTATGAATAGATTTGGGCTTATTATGTTGATAATATGATTTTGTACTTAATTGTTACTTAAATATTAATGTAAAGTACATAAGCACCAACCTGTATACTAGCGAATTATGGACTAATTATCGATAAGTACGATGCAACGCCTTCAAGTGCAGTTCAATGATGCCTATAGAATTATATTTAAATACCCCAGATTCAGAAGCGCAACTAATATGTTTGCAGAAGGGAGGGCTCATGGATTCGCTGGAGGGATGAGACATCGGGTAGCGGGAGCCAGGGGTCGCTTGATGTCGTCAGGGAATCAGCTGATTGCCGAGGCTTTATCGGCATCAGACACCAAGGTTGAGCGAGGGATGGGCCGCCGCTCACCCTCCGCGATGCAATGAATTCTGCTTATCTTTTATTTTATTTTTATTTCTCTTTTTTAAATCAAATTTTCATTTTAAGATCAGCAGATATATATATATATTTTTATATTTGGTTTTATTCTAATTTTTGTATACATTCATTTTTGTATTTTATATGAACCTTATAGGCTTGCACTCCCCACCTTAAGGTTTGGAATAAATGTATATGATTATTATTATAAGTAATTGGCCAAATTTACAGTAAGTTAGTATTGTGGGTACTATAAAAATAAGTATTTTATGAAGAAAAAACATTTCAATTAAATTTTGATTAGAAAGTTATTTAAAGCAATCTTCAGAACTGAGAAACTGTCCAGATTTTATTGAAATTTCATACGTTTTGTGAATATCACAAAAACCGTTGAATCTCGTAGCGTTATTCTACGACATTTATTATCTTACTTTAATGTGTAATTAATTCATATCTATTTAAAAATCATAATATTATTATACATTAAATTACGTATTTAAAGAAATCTACCATTCTTAAAATATTTGCACATATTTATATCGATTGATATGGCATTTATTTTGTAGAACTCCATGATATCTTATGTTAAAATCAAAAAAAACGATTTTTTTGGTTCCACGTGATTTTATTATCAAGTTAGTGACAATTGTTTCGCCTTGTAAGGGCATTATCAAACTGTTTGATTGTCACTAACTTGATAAATAAAATCACGTAGAACCAAAAAAAATTGTTTTTATATCCATTTTCAAAAAAACATATTTATATCCATTTTCAAATACTATTTTCAGTGAAACTAGGAATTACGCTGTCCAATAAGAAGTAAAATTCTCAAAAACAAGAAATTATACTTTTTCACTGCTATAATAGTAGGTACCTAGAAATCTACCTCCCTACATATCCGAAAAAATATATCTCTACTGCATTTGCTCGAATTTACATTTATTATGTTTTAATAAATAATCATATAATTATCAGAACGACATGGCTAATAAATAACCCACGTGCGTAATATCATAATCACCAGAGGCCGTTGAGTTAGTTAAATGAAATTTATGACCCCGCATAAAGATAATGTTGTGTAGCCTTTCGACATCGGAGCGTCAGGCGTCAGTTTTATAGAAAATGTTGCTTTTAATTAAGTTCCCCTTTATTTGAGTTGTCCCCGTAATCCTTAATACAATCAATGGGAAAATTTCACAACAAATACAATGCCAGGAGTCAGCTCCCTTCATACTTGAGGCTACTACTGAAACTTTTAAATTCTACTAAATTTTCAACTAACTAACTAACCATCACGCCATTTCCCCGTAGGGGTAGACAGAGAGGATAGAACGCAATACCAGTCTGTCATAACATACTTCCTTTGCTTCCTCTACATTCATACATCTTCTCATGCACATACGCCGATTATTCCGACTTTTCACATGTCCACTTTCAAGTATTTGTCGCACTTGGTCATGCCATGTCTTTCTCGGCCTTCCGCGGCTTCTACATCCAGGCACACTTGCATTTAAACTTCTTGTAGCCGATCTCTCATCACTCATTTGGTGATCTAGATACTGTAAAATGCATGGATTCATTACAAATTAATGTACCGAATGCGCGGTTAAGACGCCATAAAACATTTTTTGTTGCACTTTACTAAAAATAATATGGCATATTTTAACCCCTTATTGCGCATGTGTAGGTTGTATAATAAAATTGAGTGTAATAAAATTGATATTTTTGTAAATAATGTAACTTATTTTAGAACCACATGTCTAGAATTATTATTAGTAAATACATAATAATATAGTAAAAATATTTCTTTTATAAAGATATTGATTATTGTTTATGTGTATTATATATTATGTATGCTTGTTATATATTTTATTTTTATTACTTTTATAATTGTATATGTTAATTATAGAGCCTATTTTTTTATTGTTAAATATTTGAGTAATTTTGTAATAAAATTCAATTTCACATGTATACCTTTCAGTGTTCTTGAAATATCGGAATTTGTCAATAAAAACAAAAATACAAATTATTCATCTAAATTTATTTTATCGCCTTCAAAGTAGGCTCCCATCGCTTGCAATACAACATCTCCAACGCTTCACCCAGTCTTCCATACCAATTTTCCATAGGCTATTTGCGGTATGGCCTTTAGCTCATTCAGCGAATTTTTCCTTTTATGGCTTCTATCGACTCAAAACGTTTTCCTCGAAGTTGGGTAATTTTAACTTGGGAAATAAAAAAAAGTCAGACGGAGCCATATCAGGTGGCATACGGTGCTTGGTCGAGAGAACTTTTGTTTGAATTTTTCGCTAAAAAAACTCTTTTCACTATAATGGCTGTGTGTGATGGTGCATTATCATGGTGCAGCATCCATGAGTTGTGTGGCACAAATCTGGACGTTTTCGGCGGCATACTCCTCACACGCCAACGCTTCATGACGCCTAACTATATTCCACATTCACTGTTTCTCCCTCTGGAAGGAATTCGGAGTGAACCACACCACGGTAGTCAAAAAAAACTGTCCGCATCACCTGATTTTGGAGCGACTTTGCCGCGGTTTTTTGGGTTTTCGGCTCAGTTTTCGGAGACGCCATTCTGTAGACTGTTGGCTTGTTTGCATGTCGTACTCATAAACCCATGTCTCCGTCGCCAGTGTTATTATCGTTTCATAAAGGTTTCGTATCCGTAGAAGCCTTGGAAAACCATGTCTTCAGTGACATGCTTTCGCTGCTCCGCTTTTTGAACAAAAATCGCCGAGAACTCAAAACTATGACCAACAAAAAGTGTGTAGTTTATAACAAAAATTAAATGAACAGATCCCGCTCAAACTTTGGCGCGCTAAATTAGTACAGTGCTACCAACATGCAGTGTAAAAAAATTAGAACGACCTCTTTTACACGGGTCTTTTTATTGACATATTCCCGATACTTTTTACACAGAGTAGTATATGTAACTGGAACATTCTACACTGTGAATGTTCTGTATTTGTATAGAAATAAAATAAATAATTTTGCCCACATGACCAAACCAACGTAAAAGCCCTTCCTTATTTTTGTCGATAATGCTTATCAACGTTGTATTAAAATTTTAAGAATCTTTCTACCAGTGGTACTTATCAAAATTTATATAAATGAGCTCATTAAAAGTATCGATTTTGGAATTAAAACCATTTGTGTTTTGATACAAAGAACGTGACAACAAGACACGTGATCCCAAGACAAGACGCGAGACCACACAAATGTTGCGACCGCCAACTAATTTCGAAGCGATGGCAATTCGCAAATCTTTGGTTTATTTTGTTTCCAAGTTTATCACCAAGCTTCACCGCAAAAGCAAAGGCAGAAAAATAAACACACAATCATTAAACTAAGTAAATCGAACGTTATACCTTCACGGGTATGTACATATCGTAGGGTACAGCAGCGCTTCGATTCTGTAAGTGTTTTTAAACTACTGCGCATACGATTTTGTACTGAATTCGTTATGCGCAGAAGTGTCTAAAACTTTTAGAGGATCGCACCGCGCAGAAGATGGAAAGGAGTATTTTACTAGTTCTAGAACCCCATGCTGGACTTAAAATCTACAAAATACAGGCACAAAATCACTCGCCATGACGCCATTTTTTAATGTTTGATGCTCTGCAAAACTGAAAGCTTACTTACTTATGAACAGAGAGGATAAAACGCCACAACACTCTGTCCTTGCACATTTTCCTTGCTTCCTCCACGTTCATCCATCGTCTCCATGCACGAACGTCGATTATTTCGACTTTTCTCATGTCCACTTTCAAGTAACCTGGTATACTTGATCATGCTATGTCTATCCATCGGGCCTCCTTCGACCTTTCTACATCCAGCCACACCTGCGTTAATATACTATTTTCCATCGTAAAATAACCGATCTCAATTTGTCGATAATGCTTATTATTCAGCCTTGCATATAATTTATTAATTTCGATCTTGTCGACCTATCGTATCGTGCATGGTTTTTACCACTCACATTTGCCTGAGAGTTTCGCACATCACTGCATTCAGTCTCTACTTTCGTCCTTTTTTCCATCCTCCATGCTCACGCTTCCATACATAAGGGTTGGTACCAGGATTCATTTGTGAAACATATTTTACTATGAAAAAGGGCATTTATACATGTTACATAATAGGGTACTGGATAGGTAGTAGTTATGCAGAATATTTTGATTTTATTACAAGAAAGTAAGATCATCAGTCTCTATGCCATCACCAGTCATATATAAATATGTATTATCGACACCTTAATATGCAAATTGCGTAACTCCTTTTTTTGGCAAAATGACTTTATGATGGCATTTTGTTGTCTGTATTCCAATACACGTGCTAAGTAAATTCAGCGAGTCCAACATTATTTACAAATACCTTAAAAACCACCTCAAGAAAAATGGGTAACTGCCACGTTAGTATTGGTAACGCTGCAAATTTGGCAATTCCAACATTTCGGTTTTTTTGCCCTGCTCCTGTAAAGTTACCATTTTGGAGTTTACACAATTTGATATTAAGGTATCGTTATTGAAATTTATAACTGCCTAAGTAGGAAAATGTACTAATTTCTCGAATATGGACAATACAGCCCTCTAACGCTTATCAAATTATTTAGAATAATATGATTTGCGTTCGCCAAATCTAGTTAAATCATCTTATTCCATCCACTTTTGATAGCGACAAGTATCCGAGTACTTAGGTACATCAATTTTCCATAACCTAGCGGCTTCCATCCGAATGAATAATATAGCAGCGGAGAACCTAAGAGTGGAAAATAATTATTTTTTGAAATGCCGTGTATTACTTGTTTGTTGTTTAATAATTAATATTACAATAGTTTATAGCGATTGAAAATTTGCTTAATTACGCACAGCTCGTTTTTTAGTTTGCAATGCTACAATGTTCTGTCCTTTTTATAACTATTATATGATAATTGGGCATGTAAGAAGTCGGAATCCATATCGACGTGCGTGCATGAGACGATGTATGGACGTGTGGAGGAAGCAAGAGATGTCATTATGTGCAGGTCAGTGTGGTGTGGCGTTTTATCCTCTCTGCCTTCTCCCTTTGGGGAAATGGCGTGATGTTTCGTTAGTTAGTTAGTTATATGGTGCCGTTTTTGTATAAAAATACCTCAAGTATGCTAGAGCGCAATCTTGAATGTAATTGTAGAAATATAATATTGTGTAGGTTGCTTACAATTTACAAGATAAGCAATTAAAAGCATACTACACCCACGTGACTTGCGGTTCCGCTTCCCTATACAAAACGTTATTCCCGATTTTCTCCCCTGGAATTAAACATTATTAGCTACGGGTTATGTTGTTTTAAACATATTTTAGATATCGACTAGAAGCGTGTTTGCATCGTCTTATTTTTTAAATATTTTATTTGTTAATAGAGGTAAATAAATTATTTAAAAAATAAGGCCACACAAACACGCATCTGGTCGATATCTAAAAAGTGTGAAAAAATCATTGCTCTTGTGTTGATTTCAGGGAAAAAATCGAGGAACACGTTAGTAAGGGAAAGGTGGCCGTGAGTCACGCGGTGTGGTATGCTCTTATAAATAGGGTTTTTAATTTTTTAAATAAGGTACCAAATGTATTTTTATAAAATTAGTACATCCCTGTTGGGGCAGACTACTCAAGACTGATCTAATCCACAGAGCTTGTTCGGTAGTGAACAGGTGCTATTTCGTACAAACCCTCAACTGATACCGCCAACTTCAAAAGGAAATTACCGACAGATATGTGACGAGATTAAGATATAAAATCAATTATCAAATTTGCCGGAATAGTACAACGCAATCAACAGTAAATCATCAAGCCGAAATGAGACTTATTATGTGACTTTGTATTTAAAGCACATTTTAATGTAATTTTGTTTCCTATTGTGTAAAAGCGGCGTCGGATGAAATTCAAAGGCGGAAATTATAGTGGGTTGGATGTAATGTCATCGTTGGGAGAAATAAAACGTTTATTACTTAGTAATGATAACGATACATTATACCCCAATAATAACTCAATTGGGAAAGTATTTTATATACCTACATAGGATTAGGTATACACCGTGTTTCACAATGAGACCGCAAACCTCCGGAGGGTGACTGTTCATGGAATTCTGAAAAAAAATCCCAATAAAATGCAAACTTGGTAAATTTATTTGAAGAATTTTTGCATTTTGTTTATCGCGTATATTTGGTTGGAATTTGCTTTCTGTAGGTATTGTTATTATTTCTTTTTTATCTTTTAGAAATTTCTTCAAATTAAATTTTTTTGTAATGGGTTGAAAACTCCTGTCAATACTTTTATTTTTACAGTGTAAACAGATAATATATTTCACTATGTTTATATATATTCTTGTCTATTCGTTTGAAGCATACTTCGACATATTATTTATGTCTATTGAGTCTTTTTTCAGTCCAGCCAACTCTACCGATTTTTTCAACAAGCTAAACCGCGATTTTAAGATTGTTAGTGTGATAAAAATACGGATGAGGCATTTCTAATAATAATTTTTTAAAAAGTATTAATAAAACCAGCCAGCTCTCTCGCCTCCTTCCACGTCAGGCCCGCATCCATCAACTCCGCCGAGTACATCCGGAAGATGGTCATCGACGGTCTGCCAGGACGGCGGTATCCTGCAGGCGAAAGGAAGAGGCAGCTAGCTCGGGTTGAGGCTCTCCCGAGGCATCCGGAGTACATGACCAAGCCAGAGTGTTATAAGTCGGAATAATCTGCGTGCGTGTATGAAAAAATGTAGATATGAATGAAGAGAAAACAAAATAAAATTTGACATGATATTGTATCCTCTCTGCCACCTTTTTGAAGAAGTTGCGTATGGGTTAGAGAATTTCAATTTGAAACGTTAAAACTAGGCGTTGATTTGCTTCAAATAACGAGCATTTAGGTATCATAAACTTAACTCAGTGGCTTTTATGATTTTTTTTTCCTTTTAAATGAAAGTTGTAAAAGGTTTTCCCGGGTTCCGCAGCCAACAAAAGTAGTTAAGATCGCTTTTAAACATGTAAATATTTTGGTCTAAATAATCGGATTATCTCCTAATCCAGTTATCCTTTTGCCAAGCAATTAAAAGCTGTAGAAATATTGCAAGGATAATGGAGTGTTCGGTCTTTTCAGGTAGAAATGGTGAATTTTGTGAACAAATAAATCCAGGTAGCTTTTATTCGGTGTAAATGGAGCTGAAGGAATTGTAGGTAGTAAGTTGTAAAAGGTTATCTTAAAATACTGGGATATAAAATGTAATTGTAGGTCAATTTGTAAACATTGGCAGTTGGTCAGGATTAAATAGGTACAATCGTATTTTATTTTAATATTCGAAAATGCAGACAGCATTTGTCTACAGTCTTGCTAATGAATAAAGTAGTATTAGAACAACTTATATAACGCCGTTTTAATGAGGAATCCACCTCAAGAACGCTACTATATAAACGTTTAAATCATCATCATCATCATACCATATCCGCTCCCTATGTGGAGCATGTGGAATCCACAAACTGCCTCCAGGCCAAGCGATCGGCTACCGAAAGGGGTCGAGAGCTTCAAATACCTAGGCGCACATGACAGAAAACGGCAGAGTTCAGAAAGAACTGGGAGTGCGGCTTGGAGTAGCGGGCGCCGCATTCAACAGTATGAAAGCTGTCTGGAGATCGGATGTTTACTCGGTTAAAACAAAATTCCGCCTTTATAACGCCTGCATCACACCTGTTCTCCTCTATGGCTGCGAATCGTGGCACCTGGGCCCAAGATAGCAGACTTCTGAGTTTTGAGAATAGGTGTCTTAGAAGAATTTTAGGTGTGCGGTGGTTTGACTTTGTAAGGAACACAGAGTTGAGACAACGGACACAGCAACCTTTGGTATCTACTGTCATTCGGCGAAGGCGTTTCGGCTGGTTAGGCCATATACTACGTATGTCTCCCGAGAGCCTTAACCATGCTTGCCTATTTTACAAGACATCAGGTTCTCGGCGTCCTGGTCGTCCACTGTTGACAATTCGTCGGCAGTTTGCGTCAGAGCTGCGGGACATGGACTTGACTTGGGAGGATGCACGGGAGCTGGCAGCCGAAACGTTTAAATAGAAAACATTAATTGTCAGGTCAGCCAAACCTCGCGCGGACCATTCAAAATTCCACACTGCTATCGCTTTATACGGGACAGTTTGCAAACTGCACAAGAAACTGTACAGTTTTCTGTCCCGTTTAAAGTGCGCATAAGTCATAGGTCATAGAAACACTCATTAGGTAAATACTTGTACGTATGTACCTAGTGTGTGTCATGTATGTGTGTGTACCCATTACCCATACGTTTATTGTCAAATTTCTTAGTTATCAGTGGATTTGATGTTCCAAAATTGGATGTCCTAGTACCTGTCTATCTATACAGGAAGTAGATAATTTGTAGGCAAATAATTAACACAAATATACGTAAATTCGTTTGAAGAAAATCAATTATGATCAAATATAAACTTTGTTATAAAGTGATTGATGTAGGTACTAGATTTTTATTCCATAAAAAATCAAATTTAACACCACTCGAGTTTCGGAAGATTGTTCTTCTATCTACGGGTGTAGGTATAACTAACACTTTTATAATAATATGTTATATGTTTAACCGTCCAGTTTTTTTAAAAAATGTAAAAAAACGCGCGTACTCACTCACATCTAACAAAACTAAGCACATATTAATTTTATCTTCCGTTGAAAAAATACATCAGGAACCCAGAAAAATGCGTAGGTACCTACCTACATTTTTATATAAGGCAGAGAGTATTTGATTCCTCCAAGGTAATATCAGTTATTATACCTTTCGAATTTTTCCCAATTTAAAAATTGAAACATTGGAACAGAGGGTAGTTAGGTATACGTAATAATTTTATTCATTTATTAATTTATTTATTTATTACATTTCACACATTTTAATAATCACAATAATGGGATGGCGACTCAATCAGTAGAGACCCATGCCAATGATCTGGCCCCGACTCAATAGATAGTCCGTGTCGAGTCAGGTCGTTGTAGTATTATACATAAGTTTGATTTCACAAATTTAGAATTTACAGCATACCAAATTTTAATAATTACATGGCTATATTTTTGCAGGCATTTTCAATATATACACGACCCATTAGACTTATCCAACTAACGTGGAGAAGTCGGTTAATAATTTGATTTGTGTGTCCATTTGGTTATATATCTTGGGTCCAATAAAAGTGGCGCTGCGCTAACGTTGTTTTTTTTTTAGGAAGTAAATAATTTATATATTTGAGGCAAAGCGAATGTTCATGTTTTGTTGCGTTCTGCACTTGTCAATACTCCAAAATTTCACTAAGCATGACTTAACATATAATTGCCGAACTGTAAGTACCTTAGCATCAGCAATGCTCGGTTGGATATGTATACGGACGTGTCACGATTATTTTCAGTAAAGTTTTTTGAGTAATCACTAGTGGACTTAGAATAGAGAATGCACAACCTCCTCAGCCTATAATTCCATATGTTGCTATAGACAAATAAGTAGGTATATAGAAGAATAAAGAAAAATACACAGAATAATGGGTACCTACTTTGAACAAGTACAAAATGTTTAATTTTACAACGGGTAAGTCGTACTTATCCGGAAGCCTAGCAATAAAATATCTCAATAGGGGCAATTTCATTACAATTGTTCTCGGCTCAAGGGAGCAAAAGCGCCGCCGTTTGTTGGACGGTGCCGCCTTTACGACCCTCCTTGCGCGAGAGGGACGGACTACCAGCTCGCCAATTGTTTTCACGAAATTGTGTCAAAATCAAAACGTGCCCGGACGAATGGTTTTTGCCGACTTTTATGGCTAGAAAGCAGACACGGGATATTATATCTGTTACCGTTTATGATGGATGGCTTGAATAGGCACCACTGTCAGACAGTGGCGCTAGATATTAATATTTCATTTTTATTATTTATTTTTATTATTCATTTTTAGAATGTGAAAGATGCAAACGTAGTAGGTAGGTAGCTATACCAAGACAGAGTGGTGAGGCATTCTATCCTCTCTGCCTGAAATTGCGTGGTGGTTAGTTAGTTCGTTATTAATTACCTATCTATATTAGTTTACATAAAAACGTAATATTATAACATAGCATAATAACAATACGCTATTTTCGCCAAAAAAACGCCTCAATGTAGCTTGATGCTGTAGCTCAAGCACAGATAACTATCGACGTAGTTAAAAGCGTGCTATTCACGTGCTAACGCTAACGATTTGAGCGATCACAATGACATATCTTTCAATACTGCGATCGCTGAGCCGAGCATCGACGATCTGAGCCGAGCGGAGCCGAACTACGCTATATCGCGTCCGTCCGTCAAACGTCAAATCATCGCGCTTGTCGGATTTTTTAATATGTCGACTGCTTTTCTCAATATTTGGCTTGCCGAAAACCGGCTAAATTATAATTAAGATTGAATGAAGATTTGTGCGAATAAGATATAAAAAATGGCTCGCGACTAGTATGCGCTCGTTTAATAATCCCGATCGATAACTTTTTAACGCGTGTTCCATTGTGATCGCGAAAACGTTAAACATCCATGGGTAAGAAATCGTTATCACGTCGCTTATTACCGAGTCGGTACTGATCTGTGATCGAGCAACTGGATAATACAACAACGTTACTTTTAAAAATATAGTAATTTTAAGAACATTTTTTAGTTAGGTTATAACATTTCTGATAAAATCATCTTGCGTTACCGTTCCTACGAGTACCTACGCCTCTGGCACTAGTGTAGAATGGCTAGTAATTCTTTCAAGTCTGTTACAAAAATTAGAAGGTCTATAATAAGTAACTAACTAACTAACTAACCATCTCGCCATTTCCCTGAACGGGTAGGCAGAGAGGATAGAACGCCAAACCACTCTGTCCTGGTAAACTTCCCGGCTTCCTCCACATTCATACATCTTCTCATGCACGCACGTCGATCATTCCGACTTTTCACATGACCACTTTCAAGTATTGGTTGTACTTGATCATGCCATGTCTTTTCTCGGCCTTCCTCGACTTCTACATCCAGAATTACTCGCGTCATAAATCTTTTTCGCGGTTCTTTCATCATTCGTTCGCTCCACATGATCAAACCATCGGAATCGTGAAATACCTTTCTTAATTTCACCGACAATGCTTTTAAAAATCTTAGCCTTGCGTTATCCTTCAAATTCGACATTTCATCGCATTTCAACAGCATTCAATCTACTTTCGTCCTTTTTTCCAACTCCATGCTTCGCTTCGATATCTTAAGGGTTGGTACCAGGACTGTAATAATTTAGTCTCTCTTTTGCCAAGGTACCTACTAGGTACAACTACCTACTACTCTCCCTAATCGGCACCTAATGGTGCATAACCTAATGCATTGGTATAGTTCCCGGTATTATATTGTGAAAATATAAAATTGTATATTTAACATTTGATTTAAATTTACGATGTGCAATCAAAGGACGTTTTAAACAAAATAATTCGATTTATTCCTTTAAGAGGATAGAAGGTTACGTGACCAAACCCGCTTCCCCATTATAACAATAAATTATTGCAGATACATTAGGAATAATGTGATTTTTTATTTTCTGCTTAATTTTTATACAATTGATATACTACATATATAAGTTCTTTCAAATTAATCTAAATGAGCAATTTCTTACTATTTTACAGAAAAACCCATAAATACATATTTCAATTCTAATTAAATATATTCACGTTTTGCTATCATATCGAAAACTGTAAAAATAATATTTAATTGTTATATCACAACATCCGAAAAAAGAACAGAATATAGTAAAAAACGGTACCTATTGTATAATAAAAAAGTCAGAATACAAATGTTAATATAAAAAATAATAAGTAAAAGTAATTTAAAAAAAAACAATTATTCATCACAATCCGATGCGCCATCACTTTCGTCATTAGACAGGTTAAAAAATATTTATATATTTTTTGTACTTTTTATTCATCAAGATACCATTCTAATAAAACAAATAATAATTAATTTTCTAAATATTAATGTGAGCTCTACAACGGTTCTTCCTTAAGTCGGTAGGTACCTACCCGGTTTTGGACGGGTTTCCCCTACTTTCCCTTATCCGCACTTAATGGTGCATGGGGATCTGCATTGGTAGATATACCAAGTGTATCTAGATCATTTTTATTACAAACATAAAGGTAAGTTCAAGTTACATAGGTACCTAGTACCTACCTATAGCATTACATAGGTAGGTATATTTGATTAGAATAATTACCTATGTTTTTATTTGTCAACTCTTCTGTTCTAGTAAAAAAAAAGGATTTTAAAAAAAGAAAAGTAAACCTACCTACGAAAAAAAAATCCAAGTCTTAAATACAGTTTAATTCGTCCTTGATATAATTTTGTAAATTTAGCTAACTAACTAACTAACCATCACGCCATTTCTCCGAAAGGGTAGGCAGAGAGGATAGAACGCCACACCACTCTGTCCTGGCACACTTCTCTTGCTTCCTCCACATTCATACATCTTCTCATGCACGCACGTCGATTATTCCGACTTCTTACATGCCACTTTCAAGCACTTGTTTTACTTGATCATGCCATGTCTTTCTCTGCCTTCCTCGATTTCAACATCCAGGCACAGTCGCTTTTTTTTAGCCGTTCTTTCAACATCCATTCGCTCTACATGGCCGAACCATCGTAAAAGACCCATCTGAATTTTGTCGATAATGCTTATCTCAGCCTTCCACTCTGCTCTAATTTTGACATTTGTACACCTATCATACATAGTCTTAGTAAATTTATGAAAAAAAAATCAACAAAACTATTTTCGTACTTAACTGAACTTGATTTGAAAACACACTACCCTATTTATCATAATAAATTAAAGTTGTCTATTACAGACAATTAGACTTGTTTTACACACTACCCTATTTATCATAATAAATTAAAGTTGTCGGTTATTATACTCATACATCAGCTACATCTACAGCTATAGGCAGGGTTTTAGTACCGATCCGTAATCAGCGCACAAAGTTTGGAGAGCGCGCTTTTGCGGTTGCGGGCCCTGTGGCTTGGAATGCTCTCCACCAGAAGTGCGCAACTGTGAGAGTGAAGTGATGTTTTCGAAAGAAACTTAAGACCTATATGTTCTCAAAATCTTTTGATTAATATTATAATGGTATTTTCTACTCAGAAATTGAGTTTTCACTCACTTTAAATTTCCCGAGCCTTTAAATTCAATATTTAAAGCGCCCTTGAGGTATAAGTATTTATACGAAAACGGCGCTATATAAATTATCCATAATAATAATAATAATAATAATAATATTTTGATAAACAATTCATGTCATCAGCATCATCCACCCTCGCCTAATCTAAATCCCATCGCAATAAAAATAAATCGATCCCCTTAGCAGCGCCTGCGCGGGGCGCGGCGTGGCAGGCCCCGCCCCCCGTTCTAGCGGTGGGCGTGGCCTGCCCGTCGGCTCCTTTGTCCCCCACCACCGTCCCCCCCCCCTCCACCGGCCGCTACCAGGGCCCCCTCAGTAGCGGACCCTACCCATCAGTCGAGTACTACCGCCGGAGTCGTGTGCACCTACTAGAGTCTAAACCCAGTGCTGTTGTGATCTTTGCCGTCGGACGATAAACATACTGTGCTATAGCGAAAGTTGAAAAAACTTGCTGAAAATATTGTGCGTTTTGTGAAAGTGAAAAGGATTCTATATTTTATTGTGTTATTTTTGGACTTGTTAAAAATTGTTTTTAAATTTCTATAATGTCTGATGATGACATTTTACACATTGAAGAGCATCGAGAAATTAGAGGTAAATATTCTTTATATAACTTATAATGTTTTTACCACTTAAATGTTTTATAAATACATTTAGGATTAATTTTTTTTAGATTACTGAAAACATTGTTTATTTTTAAAATATATGTTTAGTGTGCTGCATTTAAAATATAGCTTTATATTGGACACACGTTCACTTTCATGCAATCAATTTTTTTTTTCTTTTTTCAGAATACCCTCCAGACTTTCCTATGGAAGGCCGCGTAAAGGCCGAACCCCACAGCCCTGCCCTCCCAACACCCCCCCGCACTCCTCCAGAGCCAATCACCACCCACCACCACCACCCCTCACCGCCCCACAAGACTTCCTACAACCCTCAACTGGACGCCATGGCCCAACACCATTGCCTGACCCAGCAGCATCACCTCTGGCTCTCCCAGCAGCCACACTCCTTACAGCCTCCTCACCACATGATGTACAAACCTGGTCATCATGCGTTACCAGTTTTCCCACCTTATGAAGTTCCTAAGATCCCTCAGCACTCTCCCACTTTTCCTTCATCGCATCCTCCTGCGTTTGCCGCTTATATGCAGTCACAAATGGGAATCCCTCCATCCGCATCTTACTCCAACGGACTCCCCGCCATTTTGATGAACCAGTGGATCAGGAACGCAGCTCTTTACCACCAAGGAAGACAAGATCACCTAAGAGATCATAGGTAAGCTTAACATTTTAAAGTAAGTTTTTTTTTTTTTTTAAACTTTCCTGTGTGTATTCTGAATTTGTTTGTCTTCAATATTGACGCATGTAAAACGTGTGACGGTTTTATAAAAAATCTCGCTTAAATAATTCCAAGAACGGTTTCAGGTATAACAAACGCCCACACTTTTTTATTGTCTACTGAGTCTTTTTGCATTAATCAAAAAATAATGTCGTTGAACTTTCGTCACAGCTTACAACCGAAGTGACAAGTCAATTAATATAAATAATTCATTTATCTTGTGTGTGATTTAACCGTTCGTTGTTGAGTTGTAATTAAATCAATATTATGCAATTATTCCACCTTGTGACAATATCCATAAATACAATAATTGCTTTAAGCGATGAAGTTGTAACATTAAAAACGAAACGTGCTCTGGCAATTGATGTAACATTATCATTGTATTGTGCATTTAATTGATGCCCTTTTTTTTTGTTCGCAGGTATATTCACTCAAAGGAAAAGCCGTTCAAGTGTACAGAATGCGGCAAAGGTTTCTGCCAGTCCAGAACTCTGGCAGTTCACAAGATCCTCCACATGGAAGAGTCTCCTCACAAGTGCCCCGTCTGCAGCCGCAGCTTCAACCAGCGCTCCAACCTCAAGACGCACCTCCTCACCCACACGGATATCAAGAACCACCAAAGCCTGATGGACGGCTGTCCAGAAGTCACCTCTACCAGTCAAGGAGCCGACACTCCGCCAGCACTTTTGGCTTATCACAAAAGAACTCCGCATCACCTGGTTCGCACATCATCTCCTCGAGTCCACCTCCAACATCGTTTAGACCTGTTCAAAAAACCGGCGTCAAAAAAGCGCTAGGGTTTTCGATAGAGGATATAATGAAAAGATAAAGATTTTATTGTTTAGTAGAAATAAATCAGGCGATGAATGCTTGTTTGAATGTCGTTTTGTGTAGCTGGGATATCTGTACTTTAGTTTTACTACTTTTAGTTTCATTTAAATTGTTACGTTTTTGTACTACTTAAAATCGGGTAAAATGATTCCAAATATCGTTTTTAAATTATGTATTGTTCATATACCAGTGATCTAGTTCAATTATTCCTTTTTACAAATTATTTATCTGTTGTAAGAAGGTTTTATGAGTTCCAGCTGTTTGGTCTCGATTTATCTTATGGAGATATTGACGTGTTTTATTACTTCATTTTTTAAAACACGGTTCTTTTTGAGCTCGTGCGTGGTCACTTAATAAATGAATGTTCGGCCCACACCAGGTGCAGTAAAAGGCACCTTCGTGAACTAGTGTTCACACCCACTGCATACTGTATTGGTTTTATCCTAATTAATAGGCACTTCTTATTGTATTGTTATTCCTTCTAATGAGAGCTCCAAGCGGTCTTGTGTTACATAAAGAAATCCAGTTTCACCGCAAGAAACACTATCATTTGTACCAAATTAATTAGCCTAACTTTCTTTGATGTTTTGTTAACAGTATTAATTTGAAATTTGCCTTGTTATGTTAAAGTTCCTTTCATCATTCAAGTTATCCTAAGATCATTACCAAAGATCTCTTATCACCATTTTTATATTAAAAATCGTTTAAACAATATAATTATCACCAAGACCGAGTAAGATAAAAAAAAACAATTACTGTTGATTTAATGTATATAAAAATTTGAAAATACAGTAAATAAAATAAAACCATTCTTTGTAATAAAAATTTCGGCTTATGAAACAATTAATCACTTGTATAAAAAAATATGTCTAGTTTTTTACAGTCCTGAAATGTTTTTTTTCCTTATATTGTTTGTAGAAAGACTGATATTATATTTTAAGTTGTATATAATTTATTGTAAACAATGAACGGAATAACTAATTTTAATCTCGTCTATCCCCAGTTACCGTTACCTCAATTCATCAACAAATCATTATTTGTGATATATTTAGTATTTATTTTTAAAATTGTATAGTTAAATGAATTAGGTTAATTCGTTGACAAAAACAATCTCTATGTAAAAAACTATAAATTTGTCAGTAATATTTTCAAGATATGTAAGTGCATTATTTAGATGTACATTTTTTTTGTTTTCTAATAAAAAAGTGCTTAAATTATTTTCAAAATATTACTATCGGAGATTTAGAGCATGCCTAAGTAGAGTTGAATAGTTAAACGTCAAAGAGTACAATTTTCCTCAGTATTAATTATTTATTTATTGGTTACTAATTATTTTATAGCCTATTAAGATGTAATTTAAGATTATTGTAAATATTCACTGTAAAATATATTATATTATGCAAAACCAAAAGAAAATATATTAGAAATATACATACAAATTATATAAAATTATGCAATGTTTTATTAATAATCCCTTAACTCCCTTAAAAGAATCAAATATGGACTTGTATTTTTCATGAAAAAAAGAAAGTGTGTATAACTAAAGGTTTGTTTGTCATTCAAATGTCTCCCATACATTTATTTTGATATGATTTCAATCTCGATTACCCAAAAAATTCAAAATAAAATGTGAAAATAAGATAAGTAACAAAAAGGCTTTTTAAGATATTTTACTGAGTTGATAAACTATGTAGGTATATCAAACATCCAACAATTTTAGTAAAAAGAAAATCAAAATCAGACAGGTTTTAAAACAAAGGTTTTTAAGCGTATTAGTAATACAAACCTGAAGATTTAAAAAACGCAGTAGTAAGATGAATAAAACTTGTACTTTTAATAAAATTTTAAAAACCCCCTGGCCTAAATCTAATGGTGCATAGGGCACTACATTGATACACCAAGCGTAGTGAATATTGTTAATTTGTTAGATCAAGGCAAGTAGATCAGTTTTTCGCTTCAGCGCCAGTCCAAGGTATTATGTAGGTATCATTTTCTTATGTGGTAAGCATCCGTAATCGTTCAAAGTTTAAAATCTTAAATGATAACTCTTTTTGTGTGTCCCAAAGGTGTTTAAAATATGAAATATAAATTTGACATGTGTACGAGTATGTATCATCCATTATAATCAAATACAAGTAGCAACTAGCAACTACTGTATTATCGAACGAAATCCACGTGTTTCTGTTTTTTTCTTTTTCGATACTGAGCAGAAGAGTAGTATTTTTTCTAAAATGACTTTCGGTCAAAATTACGCACGAAGTGTCATCTCGTGGACACATTTCGAGACAGTAGTAAAGTTTTGACAAGAGATGTCGCCACTGTCACCAAATCGGGGGAAATGAACATAGAGCCGTGTGTTTTCAGCTCAATAATGACAATCGGGGCATACTTTCGAATTTCGAATAAGAACTATAGCGAGAAATGAATGTAGGTCTAAAGCCCGCTATATATGGGACAGTTCTGTTGTAAAATAAAAATTATAAATTATGCCATATATAGTACGAATGCATGGTAAAACATTGCTTTTTAGATACCTAGGTCTAGGTTTTCTGTGAGCAAGTTATGTAATTCAATTCACAATTTGAAATATGATTAGTATCGAAAAAATATAGGTTCTGCGTTATCTGAGAAATATGTTTTGGATTGAAACCAAAATACTAATTAAATCATGTTTAATATATCTGATAAAAACAAACATAAAGTAAAATCTTTGTTCGAAAAGTCTTACTTAAAAAAAAAAATACCATCTGAAGATCTTTCGGTGAAGATCCGCAACAAAAAGCGGACAATTATATTTGATTCACAAAAATGCACCCTTTTAAAGAAACATTTCGCCGAATAAGAAAAAAAAACGAAAATTCTAAATTCGAACTGAAACCGTCAATTACATCCAAACCTTGATTATTTGATTGATTGAAGTGGTTCGTTTAAATCCTTTGGCCAATTTGGAATAATTATCGAAAGATCCTTCAAAATCCTCCAAGCACGCATCTAGTATCCAGAATTAAGTAAGTGTAATTATCAATTTTGATCCGTTTTATATTTACAAGTAAATGTTTAATAAGTCAGATATGAAAAAGGAATTAAGCATCAATCATTCAGACATAATTGCCGAATGAATCAAAAAGAGATTGGACTTTATGTATGTAAAAAAAACGTAGTTATATCCAATACCTACCTTGATTTTTTTCTCCATTCACTTAAAAATTTAGGCTATTTTGTGTGTTATTAAAAATCAAAGATATAATTTTTTTAGAAACTGTGCAATTTACAATAATGGTATTTTATTAATATTTTTCAGAACCTTAAGTATAATTTTGGAAGTCCAAATCTTCGGGTCTTTTTTCAATCCTTGCCTTAAGTTTTGTATCCGACAAAATTAAATTTAAAAAATAATACGGTACCCTCTATATAGATACTTGTATATCGTATAGTATTTATAAAGTAAAAATAAAATGTAATGACTTTACAATGAGATCTTCCAAAACATTTTTTTAATTAAATGTGTAGATTATACGAGAGGTTGGTCGTAAGTCGTAAGTGATTTCTAAAGAGATTCTTCAAAGTTAGACCTGTTGATAAAAAAGACACAAATTTTAAAATCTACATTGAAATATGAAAAATTTCTTCCGCATTTTTCATTAAAACTGTAATTTAAAATTTTACTCAAACATTCCATTTTTATTATATAAAATTTATAACAATAAAATAATATTACATGTACCAATAGTCAGTGTCCGCCTCGTAGCATAGTGGTGCATGAGGTCGTGGGTTCGATCCCCATAGGGGGTCAACATGAAATATTTGTGTACATGTGATTTTCATATTAATATTTCCTGTGTTATACCCCAAGGTATTACTGAAGCGTAAGACTAATCATCTTGCCTTCATAGATTAAATTGAACCAGAATCATTGTAAACAACATTTTTTGAAATGAATACAAATACTTGTAGACAAATTTCTGGATTATACCCATGCTGGGCTGATATCAGATATTATTGATATCCCAACAGAGACAGAGAAACTCTGGAAACGAATGTGGCTTATCTAGGCGTTTGCAGGGCTTATGACCTGTCATGATGACACCAGATGTCAGATGACACCAGCATAGAATAATTCTGTAAAGCGGAATGACGAAGACGATTTTCAATATATTATATAGTAGTTCCAAAACTTGTCATATATGGTTATCAGATAATGGGCGGAATGGGGAATGTTGTAGTACGTCAAGTGGCCACTTAACCCAGCCAATGACAGGTCATAAGCCCTGTAAACGCCTAGATAGCCCACATTCGTTTTCAGAGTTTCTCTGTCTCTGTTGGGATATCAATAAGAATCATTGTATTTGGTGTACTGATGCAGTGCCTTATGCACCATTGGGTGCGGATAAGGGAAAGTAGTAGTAGTTATAGTCAGTAGAATCAGATTTTTGTAATTGCTCCTTGGGCTAACATTTTAAAATGAAAATACCTATTTTGATCTATTTAGAAACTTCTGGAATCTACTGTGCCTAAACCGCAAGTGATTACAAGTTTTTCTTATAAATAATTTACTACCTTCCGAATAGATCTGTGTTAATTACAGCAAAAAATCTCCGCTGTGACTTGTATGGTTTGATAAAAATTCAAAGTTCAAATTTCGGCAGTAAGATATCGTCTGATGGATGGTCCAGTTGATCAAAAAAAGATTATCACAGGGGTGCAATAGAAACAAATTGAAAAAATAATAATGGAAAGTCAGGAAAATATTATATACTAGAAAATAGTTAAATTATTGGAATGAGAACGTATTATTAATTCATTTGATTATTTTAACATTATATAAAAATACCCTCCTTTCCTTTTTAGGCGAGTTTTATGATTAAAAAAATTAAAGATGTCTTTTACTTTTTGTGAAAAATACTAATAATACAAAGATGATGATAATATACTGTTTTAAATGATAATAATACAAAGATAACACATATTATATTTTAGAATTACCATTAAAATAAAGTTCATAAAAGATCTAAGCGCTCATTTTTAAAAATTTTCTTTTCTTTGCCACGTTCGCTTATGTATTATGGAGTATTTGAACATTAGAGATGTTTTAAAAGACTCCACGAAAGAGCCAACACTTTCGCCCCTTCCCTCAGTCAATCTTACGTTCTCGCCTCCGCTGAATCCATCCAAAAAATTCCCCAATAATAATTTTAATTCTAATCAGTAATTTTAGCCCAAAAAAATTAAAAATTCTGAATTTACTTACAAAAAATAAAATTAAGTTTACTCCTTAAAAATGAATTCGGCAGTTTTAGGTATCTAGGGGATTGCCCGTTTGCCCAAGCCGCTTCTGATTTTGCGGTTACAATTAAACGCCGATTTGGGCGAATTACGAAACCCTAAACGATTACATCAAATCTTCGACTGTTGTGAGAAGTGTGATGAGGCACCACGAAGTATAGACTACAGTAAGCACGCTATACCTCTGCTCTCGGCTCATTATCAAGTCAAACTTAATGTTGATGCATGGATTTGTGATTAAAAGGAAAGGATCAAGGAATCAAATAAATCATGAAATGGTGGAAATAATCAAGGCTTTCATAAATCACCGGAAAGCTTTAAAAAAATAAGGGTTGTAACTCGCGAGGCATTTAAAATATTTAATATCAGCAGTTGTAAAACAGGATTTTTAATCGTTTAAAAATTAGGGGAAGCAGAGCAGATATTTACAAAATAGAGATTTGAAGAAATCTTATATTTTTGTAGAAGAGAAATGGGGATTTAAAGCCACATTGCACTTTGTTTTCTTGTAACCACTAACTTTTGTAATAATAACTATAAGAACCTCATTTAAAGTACTGTATTTAACAAATCAAGAGAAAGATAGAAAACATTACAATTGCTATGTGCATTAATCAAATCACTTGAAAAATAAATAACCGCTCGCTCCAGGATTTGAACCTAGGTCTTTCTAATCACCGGTCAACTTCTCTATCTTCATTTAAGTAAATCAAAAGGCAATAAGTTCGTTATTTACATAATATTATTTGCGTGATGTGTTTTATTACGTTGGCGTTGTCTAAACGCAGTTTTCAATAAGTTAGAATCTACCTCTACTACTTTCCCTTATCCGCACCCAATGGTGCATAGGGCACTGCATCGGTACACGAAGTGCAGTGTATCTTGATCATTTTACTACACGAAGGTAGGATGATTAGTCTTCAGTCCAAGGTATCGCACATGAAATATTAATATGAAAATCTCATGTAAATAAATAGAATCTAGAGTAAGGTATCTTGGTGTTGAAATTAGACGAGACTTGTAATAAGTGATGCTCGGATTTTACGCTCCCATCACTCAAGTGAGTAAATTTGTGTCAGATGGAGTTTTGTGTTGCACACCGGCCGTAAAACATTTGCGGTAAATCATCAACCATCGGGATAACATCTCCCAACTAGTAAATAAAGAAGGACTGCTCAATAAATCATTATCCTCCCAATTCCTGAATAAACGGACCCCAATTATCTTTCTATAATAATTCTCCGCGGATTCATTCGTCTTATTATCTGGAATCGAGAATTTCGGATACAGAACCGAGTAAATCCTTTTTGACCAGTTCGAAAAAGTGTAAAAGGGATTAAGGTTCCTTGTGAGATGGGGCCCTTTTGTAATGTATCTGCAGTCTACAGTGGATACGCTAATTTAGGTTGCTGTAATTGACGCGAGGGAAATTCTTTTTTCGACTTGTGAGAACTTCGTACGAAGGTATGTAAGGAATGCAAAATAAATGGAGAGAGTTAAATTTTTATACACCTTGCCACTTGCCATATACTTACTAACGAAGGACTTATTTGCATCAAAACTAAAGAAAAACCTTTTTTTTACTTAACACCACGGTTATTATTATTAATCACTTCACTCTCACAGTTGCGCACTTCTGGTAGGAGAGCATTCCAAGCCACAGGGCCCGCAACCGCAAAAGCGCGCTCTCCAAATTTTTGTGCGCTGATTACGGATCGGTACTAAAACCCTGCCTATAGCTGTAGATGTAGCTGATCGAAGTGTGAGACGTCTTTCAGCTAGTTTATCTGGAATGCAAAGCTCTTAAATACTCTGGAGCGGCATCATGCATGGCTTTTGTACATTAGCCAACAGGGTTACCCCTATTAGCGAGTGTGTAATTTCTATTTGAATAATAATCTACTACCTAGGTACTTTTTAGAATTTTAGGTATGTAAGCAAAAAGTAAATGCAAGAAGGTGCTAATCTTTTCTCAATATTTTAGGTAATAATATTTGAGGTTAAGAACTTTTTTTGGATTTTTTCTCGCGTGCTAATTGGTATCTAATTAAATTCTTACTTGCACACTTGATTAATTATTAACCTTTGCATTACTATAATAAATTCTTGAGAAATTACGTAAACTAATTAAATTTAAATAAATGGGGACATGCATTTATTTCAAAACTGGCCTTAGATAATAATTCTAGTGAATCATTCATCATAACGATAATTTATTTTAATTGACAAGAGAGTTTGTTTTTACCCTTGGCTTATTTAATATAATAAATGAATCCCCACGATGGCAAAAAAGTTTATTTCTCAAAAACGCGCTTAATTATTTAATCAATATTTCCAATTAAAATTTAATTTTAAATCGCAATTTCGATTATTTAGTATCTACCAATTGAAAACATATGAAAACTTCAATTTTATTGATTAATCATACCGCTTTTTACGCCTTTTACATGTACACAATAAAATAAATAAGAAATACCTTATAATATTCATCTATAATAGATGAACCCCTTTTTAAAAAAATAATTTATTTAATGATCAGGTATTTATAAAATAATTGCAATAGACTTAAATATCTACAAAAATACCCTAGCAATAATTATGTAATAAAATATACTTATTAATACCAAACAGAATCATCCTTATGGTTATTTTATTATTTCTATAGCGTGCCCTTAATCGTTCGACTCCTTCAAAGCCTTCTAGATAGCTCAAGGCTTGGGTTCATGCTTTTTACCACAATAAAGCTTCCATCAAGGAATATTTGGAGCTTTAAGGTTTTTGCGGCATGCCTAAGGTGATTGGCCAATTAAGTCACCTATCATAGTGATTGACAGCTGCCAATCATGAGGCCCGATAGCTCCAACAGGCGCGTGGATGTGGTAATATCGCCCAGAGCTTTTGATGTAAAAGTTCCACTTCCTTCCGGGTGGGTGGAAAGTTGTAACCACGTTGCACGCTTGTGTTGTAACTGATTTTAAGCTATCCTAAGAAGTTTGTATTCAATAAACTTGCATCAATTTATTGCCTACATAAAACGTATTATTATTTAAGCATTTTCCTACAAATAAACATAAGCTTACTAATGTTCTCTTACAGTTATCTAGTACGGTAGGTACCTAAATACTTAATTATAATTTATCTGGCCGAAACGAAATTGAACATCACAACTGATCTTTTTTTAAAAAACATTTCACCCATTTTCATCCCTTGGAAAGTACAGCATTCTCTCTTTTCTGTAATGTTTGTCACCGTAAATGCAATATTTATGTAGGGTAGGTATACTGATTTAGCTATAGATAATCGTACGTTTATGCGTATGGATGTAAGGCTAAATTACAACAATTTTATCAGCTAGAATCTTTGGGAATAAACTTGTAGTATATTAAGGACGTAGTATTCAGGTAATAACATACGTTAAGGAAGGAGCTAGATGACACCGAACAATAAAATTGTAATACACTTGAACCTTATTACTTTACTTCATACGTTTTATTTACGTCTTTTTTTCTTCAGGTAAATTGTGCTCTCAAAAATATCAATTTTGTCACCTGTCAAATTAACCCGCAGCGCAAGGAACAGAAAAAATTAAAAGGAGGTTCTTATTGCCAACTGAAGTTGAACAGTAAACTGTAACCCTTAACTTGTCCAAAGCGTGACAATTTACGAGTCAGTTTAACATGATGAATATCTCATTTACATATTAATTGAATTGGTCCATTATCTCCCCGAGACTTGCAATTTTTTAATCAGCTGTTCCAAATTCCTCGACAGTTCTTTAACATCACAAAACCGTGGTAATTTGGTTAATTGGAAGCAAAACAAAAATAAATCCCAAATTAGATTTAAGTTAGTTTTTTTAATTAATTAAGAATATCAAGGATTTAATAATTATTTATTTGGATACGCTTATTTCAGAAAATACGGGAGATTAATATTTTTTGGATTCAAGCGCGGCTTAATCATTGGAAATTCAGATTTCGTTATTTTTTTTGTTAGATCGCAATTCAAAAAAAAAAATTGTACACAATATATTATTTACAATGTTACAATCTTAATGTGATAAATTTGAGTGAGGTGTTGGCCCAGTGGTAGCATATCGGATTTTTGGTCTAGAGATTCCCGGATCGAATCTCCACTCCGCAATGACTTGCAATAAAAAATTGATTTCATTTCGTAATTGGTTAGATTTGGTAACTTAAAAAAACTTAATCAACATCAAAATTCATTTGACTCACATTTCATAGTTGAGGAGAGAAAAATGTGTGTTTTTAAAAACTAAAATGATTTAGCAAAACTCTCTCTAAATTTAATACACATCGCATCCACCTCAATTTATTCTCATGCACGGTAGCAAAAGCCCTAACTCCTTATCTCCAATAAGCACTAAGCATATTAAGACAAAAACAGTGTTTACACCAAAGAGCGTTATTGTTTCTCATAATTTAGGGAATCTCCCAGTCGAAGCAGTTTTTGAATAGTTTCTCCCCACCTCCATCTTGTCAAGCGCGGTAACAAGTCCCTACCCACCTCCAACAACCACATGAATAGTGTTTACACCAAAGAGCGTTATTGTTTATCATCATTAGCGAATCTCCCAGTTGAAGCAGTTTTTGAATTCCGTTGAGCAATTTTTCCGCGCACAATGCGGTATGCGCATGCGTCGCCTTTTTGGTTCCCACACTGCCTTGTAGTGAACTAAATTGAAACGCAACAGAACCGGATTCCATTTTTCGTTTTTTTTTTTCCCTTATTTTTACACTTTTTATTCGGTAGGTATAACGTTTCCACAACTTCGAACAAGAATTCTACAGACAGGGGCGTTTCCAAACAAATTTTCTAAAAATATACGCTTCCTAGGGTTAATTTCATAACACCTCTTATTATCAAATTCCACCCTCTAAAGACTCCAGCACTTAAGCCAATACACTAAACGTGTGACGTAGATGTCTAGTGATGACGTAGATTCCTATCGATGACGTAGTGAGTGACATAGTGGGTAACTAGACACCTCAGACACGGTAGTATTTTTCAAGTATGGAATGTCACATCTCTGAAATTCTTGAGCGAAGTTCCACATCGTATTTGTGTGACTCACTTATTCCGAATAAATAACTAGTTAACTAACTAACCGTCGCCACATTTCCCCGAAGGGGTAGACAGAGAGGATAGAACACTACACCACTCTATCCTGGCACACTTTCCTTGCTTCCCCCACATTCATACATCTTCTCATGCAAGCACGCCGATTATTCCAACTTTTCACGTGACCACTTTCAAGGATCTATTGTCAGCTTGTATTGCAGTATTTTTATAACCACTTTAATAAAATTTGATTAAATTTACTTAAGGTATAAGAGGTATGCTCAAAATTAAAAAAATATCATGAGTTAGTATTGAATTGTCTGGCAAGAACAATAATACTGGTCATGTTTTTAGATCAAGTTTTCTGGATCGTGCTACGAAGTGGTCATGTGAAGAGTCGGAATAATCGACGTGCGTGCATGAAAAGATGTATGTAAGTGGAGGAAGCAAAATAAGCATGCCAAAGACAGAGTGGTGTGGTATTTTCTCTGCCTACCCCTTCGGAGAAATGGCGTGACAGTAAGTTAATTATTTTTTGTAAACAAAACGAGAAATTAATAATATAATAATAAATTAATATTTATAATCCCTGAATCCACCCCTGACCAGCGACTACCGCTGCATCAATCACCGTGCGTCCCTGTCCCACTCTCGCCCCGGAGCCATCACGCCAGCGCTAGAGAGGGACGGCACGAGCGCTGCGACGGACGTTCCAGCCAAAAACTCTCCCTCGTGCATTGCGTCAGACAGAGAGAGACTACTGGACGGTGTTGCGCAAAAGTAACCTAACCCACTATGCGCTATTGTACCTATTGTATTTTTATCAAAGATTCGGAGAATGGTGTAACTTTTGGTCATCTGCGATGGTTAGCCACTATTATAACGTTAGTTATTCGTAATGATGCAGTGCCCTATGCTCCATTGGGTGCGGATAAGGTAGAGGAGTAGTAGTAGTAGTATACATAATAAAGAACAAAGGGCTCTGCAATTTTGCCTTGGTTACACCTCGACTCACTGATTATTACTAGTGTTTTCGAGTTTTTGGGTTGCACAGTTTAAACCTGCGCTGTGCAAGCGTGTGCCCTGCAAGGCGTCGACAATGCGAAATAACTAAATAAATAAATACGTGAAATGTCAATAGAATTAACAGCAGACGGCCTAGGGTAAATTTGTAAACTCACCCGCCTAACGCTGTCTGTAAAATTAGGTATACTTATAGTCGAATAAACATACAAAACATAATAATATTTACATGTGATTTTAATGGATGGTAGTAAATTGGTTTTTCTATGATAGTGTAGTTCTATGATATTATTTTAAGAATTTTCGTGATTTCGTATTTTTATTGGAGTTGGATCCTAAGAAATACCTAAAAAAATTGTATGCTAATAAATTTATTGTGAAAATTAATATTTATATCGAAGGACTCCTTACAATAAATAAAGGTTCTCAAGAAATCTCTGGTTTTAGTCATAAGTGTATGACGGAATTAATACGTCACGCGCGCGTCGCGAGACGGCCCGAATCGACCGACCTCCGCCGAACGCTGCCGAAGCCACCACGAGAATCATTTTAGCCACCTTCGTGACTCCACGTTAATTTTGCACAAATTTCTTACCGCCAAATTGCGTTCCAATCTAAATTCATTTTGTACATTTCTATCTTCATAATCCATGTCAATCTTAGTTAAATAGTTAAGTTAAGTAAAACTGTAAGTACTGTTTCATTTCTTTCTGTGCACCCAGAACCACTAAAAGTGTATGACACGAGACTTAGAAGATCGCACTTTGGGAGATTTGAAATAGGATTATTTTCACTTTAATCGTTTCAAAAGAAGCCATTATGTACAAAATGACCAGTTCTCCATTTTTCGTTCACCCTTAAATTTTAATTTTGCTAGGAAATTAATTACAAATCGGGGATAATTGACAATAATGTTTTCAAGTATTTATCTTTTATATTCTAACTCTATCCCCCGAAGTGCAATTAATGCAACCTACTCCATACAAACATATTTATATTGAATGGTTTATTATACATCTTCCATAATTGGGTTGCTTCCGATAGCATGAATATCCTTGAAAACGTTATAAATATTTCAAGTATATTTTTTACAATTCCAACGATATAAAACACAATGATCAAAAATGTTGTTTTCATTTATAAATTTATGTTTTAAAAACATGAAATTACGAGTGACTTTTAACGCCCGTTATTGGCTAATGACGTCATACCCGTTCGGCAGACATTTCCCGAAAGGCGGGAAATTCATTACGAAGTCAGCGCCCATATTGATGTGACGTCACGCCCCATGCGCGCCAAATGGAAGATTTTGCGAGCGATTTGAAAAAGCGCTATTTCAAACCGCGCTAGAAAATTCATATGACATCGTAAAAAATTTTGAAAAATTCCCTTGATATTGTTATTTTTCAATCAATTTTTTAAAATAAAAAAATAGAAAATCGGAAAGAACCCAATTCAGGATGTAGATGTTTGTACAGGCAGATGAAGAGTGTTATGTTAAAATATAATTTTCGTTTCTGATTTTGCCTTTTTTAAACTTTTATGTAACTGCCCTCTGGTTGGTTGTTTTCAACTTAACAATTATGTTGGACGACCAACTAATGGACAGTGTAGAAAGGAAGACCCGATTCTCATGTGTTCGTGACTTGTTGCCTCTTTTGTCTCTGAAATTCTGGTGGAAAAACTTTTCCCATCACTATAATAACACTACCTTAATGGATGGAATGTAAATCACAGAAAGTTTTTTCGTCATTTTCAAGTACCTGTATACTTTTATACGATGGTTCTAATTAATTTTAGAGTTACAACGTTGTAACATATTTATCTAACTATTACGATCGCAGATCATGAAACCTTTATTTTTTTTTTTTTTTCTACGTCAAATAACGATTTTACGAATATTGTGTTAATAAAAATTTGTATAAACCACTCATCAACTTTTCTGTGTCTACCAGTTACCCTACTCTCCCCCCTCCGTCCTCCCTTTCCACATGTTAATCCTTTAAAACTATTAATTTAATAATACATCAGTAACCCTTGGTGGTGACTTAGTAAAGCATGTGTCTAATCAGCAATTTGTGAATCTGCCACGGTGAAGATGCGTAGTGGTATTTACATGTAGTTGTGTTTGTCCTGACGAAGAGACGGGTTACGTCTCGAAACTGGTAGACATAGAAAAGTCGTTGAGTGATTTTATAAAATTTTTTATTAACATGATATTAAAATATTAGACCACAAAGTTAATTAATTCTTTGATTATTAATAAGATTTCACAAATGTTTTTTTGTAACTATGACATTGATGACATTATTGTAAGCATTGATTGGCGGGGTTTGGTGTACAAACGTTCGACAGAGAATTTTTTATTTATTTATTTTTTAACCGCGTCGGCATGATTAGAAAGGGAACAACATCACATGACAATCAATTTTGTTATTTCGTGATAACACTGAAAATCGAACCACGAACTATCATTATCTGAGTTCAGCGTATTGGCCACTACAGCACAGAGCGAATTTTTATTACTGTGATTTGGTATAAGATAGCTTTGGATAATAGCACTAGCGATGTGTATGTAGGCGTTGTGTCTTAATTTTGAACATTTATAAAAACAATGAAAATAATATTTATCGCATTCGTAAAAATTTTTAATATTATTTTCCGTGTTTTTAAACCAGTTAAAGTGGTGCAAAAAATAACAAGCTCCACTATAAAATAATATAATCTACCACCTGTTACATTTGATTTATTCCCGTGCGTGCAAATAAGCACTATGTTAGTTTAGCACGACCAATAAACGATCGGAAACAATAACAGGCCCGAGCAAAAATCACAGTGTTTGAGGAATCCAACTCCGGGCGTTGGAGTACGTGAATTTATAAGGAAAACATCTACCAGACCCGACAATCTGTGAGAAATTATTCCTTTGTAGTCACGAAAAGCATGCTCCTTATTAAGGTGAGAGTTACAATGTCGTCCACTAATAGAAAATAAAAAAAATGCACTTATTACCAATAATTTTAAAGTGGGTATTGAAGATTAAACAAGTACCCACTACTATTTGGTAATTACAAATATATTAAAAGTATTATCTGCAAGACAATCGCCTCTTTAGACTCTAGGTAAGTAATTTTATTTTACTATGTGATGCAGCTGAAGCTGCATTCTTGAAAACGAGAGAGCTGTATGCTGTATGCATGAGAATTTAAGTATTGAATAAGGCGGAGAAAGAGGCAGAACGAAAGATTCAGCTCCCAGGAGATACCAGGAGACCCACACCAGTCAATTCAGTAGAAAAATTGCCCCTACCTTGGTATTATGGAGACTGGAAATGGGAGAGATCTTCTGTCCTGCACTTCACTTCAAAATAACGTCACACAAAACACAAAACGGATCACAAGATTTCAATACAGACACAAGTACACAATGGATGAAGGTTTAACAGAGTTCAAAGTTGATTTTATGAGAATGCGTTTATAAGATGCGTTTAGATAAGCGAGTTGAGAATTTGCGTGGGAGTTTTTGTAGCGGATGCGTTATTGTTGCAATTTTTAGACTACCCGCGAAGTGTCATAGATAATTTGGTATTTTGGATAGAGGACGGTATAGAAGGAATATAGGAAATAGGAATCAAGGATTTACTGGGGAAACTTGTTCCAATAATGACTTAGTACCAATCATCACCAGCAAGCCCCGAGAAACCAAACCCATCGGCCAAACCACTCTGATAACACTCACAGTTTTATTTTAATTGTTTTAAATGAAATCATCAACAATTTTTACTTCCTCCTCCCACGAAGAAGACTTGTAACAGATTAAAAATTATTATTAATATATCATAAATATTATTGGTATTATCATCACTAAGTTTTTTGTATGTTTGTATCTAAGTTATCAGTTGTAAACTAGAATTTTTCGAATCATGTATATATCTTTGCAGCTATCAAGCTCATAGATACATTAATTAGGCATAGAGCTCGATTTTATGTCATAATGTATCCCCCTTTTCGCTCATGTTTTTTTTTGTATATTTTGCCATTGAAATGTTTATATTAGACTTTAGAAATACAAACAAAATTCTTGAGGTGATTTTTCGCATAAGCAACGCTTTATAAATTGTCCATATAATAAATCGAAGAAATTTGACTATTTTGATTTCACAGGGAGTTTCGAAATGCGCAACATTTTGTATCTATCACAAAACACGTAAAATAAACCCCCCTAAAAAATCTATGACGACTATTTTTTTGCAATTTTTTGTTGTTCATTTTGCGTGTTATTTGCCTCCACTCTTAAAATTTCTAGAATTGATTCGTCAATAGTGGATGGTAATAACATGTGATTAGCAGCAAGTCAAGACGTACTAATGATTCGCCATACCCCTCCCCGGTAGGAATGGAGCATGGCGTGTCGGATTATGACCGGTAGCTTGTAGAAAATTGAATATATTTATCAGTTTTAGTGCACGCAAGTATCGGATATTGGTTATTCGATGTTTGATGTATCTCTTCACGATCGATAGGTCAATTTGCATAATGAGATGTGATCTTGCAGGTTGCAGGATGGATGAGGCTGCATCTGCTGCACGATATGGAGTGATGCCCGACACGTGGTATAATGTGACGTCAGAAGAAATTCCATGTTTAATTTATCGATACGGCACGATGGACCAAATAAAATTATTTTATGGTTTTCTTGTACTTGTAATTAGTTGATGGTTTTCTAGTACCTAGGTACTCAAGTATTCAAGGTGGTGGTAAAGCACTGTAAACAATGAATACACACGGAAGTTAAGTTGTTAAAAAAATATTGATAAAAATTGTTAATAAAAAAACATTCCCTGAAAACAGCAAGGTATCAATGGGCTGTTTTATTTTAGTCAAAGTTATATTGATTTAGTAGTTGTCCTAAAGGACAAGAACGTATGAAAGGTTTTAACAACGAAAAAAATCTGCTCTAGGTTTAGCACCAGGGTGCTTAGCATAAACAATTTTTTGAGTTCAAATTAATCACTACAAAGTGATGGAAAATCATTACCCTTAGCATACGATGATTCCTTCGCTTCCCGGTCGCGGCAACTATTTTCCGTACAAGTAATTGAAATCGAAGTTTGTTTATGCTAAGCACTCAGGAGGCTTTAAAAACCGATTAAAAAAAATTATAGAAAAACATTTTTTTTTTTAAATGGACATTATATAAAGTAGGTACTTACGTACATGATATAATATAAATTTTACAGGACCCCGACGATTTATGTTTTCACTCTGAAATTATTGTAATCATATCAGGGGTAGTAAAGTTTTATAAATTAAAATTTTTGTTGAGTAAATATTGTAAAAGTTGAGTATGTAGGTACCTATGTAAGATCGCATGGTCCTCTATTGTCTATTTCTTCACAGCATTTTGCGAAATCTGCGAACTTTTCTTTGATACACCTCATCTTCATTACCTTATATCAAACATCAAATGCTCAAAATATAATCACAAATGTTAGGTCAAATTATCACTTTTTAAATTTTAAGTCTGCAATATCAAAGAGTTTTTTGTAGATCTTCATCAAATTTTTAATGTTTCGTTACTGATGACCGGGCAGAGAAAATGACTGAATAATAATATAATAATTGACTGCTTTTGAAATTGTTACAAATAACAACGTGTTCCAAAGAGATTCTTTGTCGCTTACTACCAAAAATAGTTTGTTTTCGTTACTAGTCTTCACCTTAATGACAGATAACAAAGTACTCCTAATTAATTTAATATTAGTTCCTAGAACAGAACCCCTAATTTCGAGTAAAGGTATATTCTTTTAAGAAGCCACAGAGATGATAGAAAGGATAATGTCAATTTAATTGCAGGGAATCACGTGAGACATTATAATATTATTGTGCCTCCTATTCAAGAGACATTGTAGTTTAAAAGGCATGTTACAGGGTATTAATTTATAGAGCAATCTGTTGGAAAATAAGGTCAATTTAGAAATATTATTATTTAAGTTTAAAAGTTTTAGTTTTATTAGCTTCAAATAATAAAATTAAACCAACCTGACAGATGCAATTAACTTAGATGTTAAAAAACTTAACATTTTTTTTAGATTTAACCGGTAACACGTGTATAGGTATATTTATCAGTTTATGTACATGGAAACAGAACGGTTTTTTTTGAAACTAATTTTCATTAACGAAATATAAAATCAACATTTTTTATAAACAGACTAAAACATACTACTACAACTTTCTCTTTATCCGCACCTAATGGTCTATATGCCCGCTGTATACGGGACAGTTTCTTGTTCAGAAAACTGTGCAGTCTGTCAAACTTCTGTCAAAAGACAAGTCTAAATATGTTATTTTGTGAAACGCGATTGAGATGTTATTATCGTATTGTTTTGCTCTCATAGGAAATATATATTTAGCGTAAATAATGTAAATACATGTTATTGGTTTTATACGTAGTCTTAAAAGCATACATAAATCGAATGTCATACTTAAAATCGTTACATCAATAATAACACATTAACTGTCTGGTCAGCTTAAAATCTGACACTAGCACAACGGTTTTTTCATGCAGTTTTAGCATTTATAAAGCGGGAACCGTTTACAGACTCGCTCAGATAAACTGTTTAGTAAAATCTGTCCCATTTATAGCGGGCTTAAGTACAGTTTCGTCTTGATCATTTTACTCATGGGGTTTTGATGACTTTAGCTTTTGAACCGCCAGTATCACTAGTACCTGTGATGACTTTTGAGTTGAATTTCTGTTGAATATAAAAAAAAAAAGCAATTGAGTTTTTGGGTTTTTTTTAAAAAAATTTTTAAAAATTTTAAAAACCTTCTATT
>JAGVSP010002759.1:0-25598 GCA_022494985.1 Micrasema minimum
TTGGTATAAAGATATGATTTATTGCCCTTAAGTTTTTTGCAAACGTTTCATATTAGTTAGATATCACTATTACTCTTTTATTCTAGTTCTTATATCTAGATGACATTGCACTTGGTCTACCAATGTATATAACAGAAAAATAATGAAGGATTCATGTTGAGATTTGTCAGCACTTTTAAAAAGTCGTAACATCACAAACTAAACAAAATTTAATCTAAATAGTCTGCAAAACATATGCTAGTAGCACCAGCTAGCAAAGTATGATACTTGTTACTTGTTTCTTATTATTTGAGGGCAAGATTAATTCTAAACTATCCAGTCCACCTCTGCTCTTCGCTGGTAGGTAGTTGGAGGAATCAGCACGTATTGTTATGGTTTGCTATGAAAGCGACAGTGAAGCGTCACGTCGCGCCGCGCCGCCGTAACGCCGCCAGTAATTTGACCCGAAATAGAGTCACTCTGACTCTCGTCTGTAATAATAGTCATTACTTCCATACAACTCTCCCGTTCGTCACTTTCTCCTACTCTGATCATGTGCCCGGTACAATAATTATAAGAGAAAATATTTATTACTATTCGTTTAATCCGAATAATTTATTTGTTAACTTTGAAGTAATCCATAGTCCACAGAAGTAGAAATCAGATGTTACGAAGTACTCCACAACAGTGGTAATGGTACGCAGCACTAGGTATATTTATTAATTATTTATTTTATCGCCGCTCGCTGCTCGTGAATGTGGCCTTCCAGAAGGACTGGTTTATCTTCGTAAGAATGTAAGTAACATAAAGGCAATTTGAGGCTCTTTCTTGTGAAAGTTGCTTTATAAGCTATCCTAGAATGGTTTAAGGATACTGAACTTTTGGTACAGATAATGATAAAATAAAATTAGACCAGAACAGAGAAAATGAAACTAGAAAATTAAATATATTTTTAAAATTTATAAATGATATTGGTTACGGTAAATAAATGTACATTCGAAAATATAGTTGGATTCGAAAATTATTAAAATAACTTAGGTCCTTAGGTCTAGACTCTAGACGTCTAGACCTTAGTATCTTAAAAAGAAGAAGAAGTATTTAAATTGTTGCTATGTTAAGATAACAGAAAATACGCAAAAAACGTAATATACAATCATGTTGCACCTTCCTACAGATTTCTCACTGCCAAACCTTGAAACATGACGAGATAGGTATTTCAATCCATCCGATTTTCATCGTAATAATATTATCAAGGTAACGAACAATAAATGTCTTCATAAATTTCATTTAATTGCAGCATTTAACTAATTAGATTGATGCCCCAAAATGTATTAATATTACGTGCGATGACAAAAAAAACTATACAAAAGAAAGCAAAATTAAAAATGAATTATAAACTTATTTTTCGTGCCTTATTATTTTCTTTCTAATCTCAATTTTCTTTATTTTATCACTATTTTTTTACATAATATGCTTGCTTATCCACATTTTATCTTTGACCATATTTTTATATGTCTTGTAGTAGGTACTTACCTATTAAAAATATTCCATATAAAAACTGACGCTGAAGCGTGATATTGATCATCTTGCCCTCATATAACAAACTACCAAGATTCACTGCACTTGGTGGACCAGTTCCCTATGCACCATTAAGTGCGGATAAAGTAGTAGTAATATTGAAATACTTTTATGTGATTCGCAATTCGTCTACGGAATAATAAAAAGAATCTGAGGCCAGTATTTATTATATTTTATATAGATTCTCTGATTATAAATCGAGCTGTAGTAAATACATACATAATACATATCATCGGTACGCGAAGGTTAATGACAAAAAGATATTATTCAAACTCTTTATTTCATCTTAAGCAAATTTTTTTTTTTTCACTGTTGATATAAAATATATGGCTGACTGAGTGGTGATATATTCTCGCAAGTCTCAATACCTGGTTATCTGTTGGAGTAACTTACGAAGTGGCCTCACGACCGAAGATTGTTGAACTTTCAAGTTTGAGCAGAGTACACAAGTCTCGTGAGGAGGTAGGAAGGCCATCATGTACCTAGTTATGTCTATTGCTTAACTTGCTTGGAAGGCCTCGCTCTTAACTTTAGCACCTGAGTAAAAATATCGATTAAAAATAACCGTAGGTATTGAAATATTCAACCTAATGTGCCTCATGCATTGATTTATAATACAATTAGATCTGCCTTGCAGAGTAAATTTTTTAGAAAAAGTAATGACACGAAGATTCCTACCTTTAATTCTTACCAATACACTTACACGGGCGACTTATCAGAGCCCTTCGACTGCCGGCAAGCATCCGCCCACATACCGCAAAAGGTATGGGCTATATATAGGGTTACAGTAACAGACAATACTAACCCGTTCCTTACGAGGAGCGTTCATTTTTTACCATGCATCTAAAATGACTTTTTTTTCTTGTGGACGGGCTGTTGGCTATTATTTAAGAAGAAAACTTTCTTTGAATAATAATTATTTTAGGCTATGTAAACAAATATAAAATAAACACTTACATGTGGAAATTTACCATCTTTTTTGTTAATTTTATCCGTACGGTTTTTACGCGGTTTCACTAGGCATTTCGGAATTTTTTTCTGAACGTCCGACTCGGCCGACGGTTAAAGAAATACTGAATACGCGTCTGGCGGAGTTGGAGGTTTTTTAAAGTGTCATTCATTTTTTGGGTTCAAAACTAAGTGATTAATTATGGTCTCATGTCCTTTTTTAGGAAATGACCTACCTATTTTAATGCGTATAATAAAATAAAAAATTTACCATGTTTTTTGACATTTCAGGTTTTATGAGAATTATCGCAAAATTTTATTATTTTATCTTTACCGTTAATAATGTAATTATTTTTTTTATTATTCTCCAGAAACAAAACATTTCCTTAAGGAAATACACGGAAGATTTTATTGGAAGTTGTCCTGCTTGAAATATATTTTATTCCAATGACATTATTATAATCTTAATGTTCATTCGAGGCACATGGCAAATAAAATTCTTATTTTATTTTCCTTTTTACTACTGAAAATAATATTTTTTAACCGGTTTGGTAAACCTGTTTCGCAAATAATGTATTTAGCACAAACATAATTTAATAAAATTTAAATCTCTTTGAAAAGTCACATGTTTAGTATAAAGCCATCATTAAAAGTTTAAAGAACTAAAGATAACAGGCACGAGGAAGATTTTTATAACCGTTTTTTTTTGTTATTTTTACGATTGGTTTGTTTTCACATAATATATGAAAAATTAGTTAAGGTACCTACAGGTTTGAAAGTATATATTTTGGAACTCATGTAAATAGTAATCACATAACAAATGAAAAATGCATTTTCGTTTAAAAAGTTTAATGTATAATAATTATTAATACAAAATTACATTGTTAATTTTTAAATATATTTTACTAAATCGCATTCAAAATTGTTACGTTACTTAACCTACGAATATTAAAATTATTTGTAAATGCAATAAAAATTATATAATATATCTATCTTAAGTATTTATTGCGCGAATGATTCATATCAATTATAAAAATAAGTAATACGAAGTGATACGAGTAAAAATATTTATAACGATTTAATTACGACACGTGGGTCCGTAACAACGTCTTCTCTTAGTGGTTTTTCTCGGGCAAGGGATTCCGCCATTTTGTGCCTCCAACTGAAATCAAATGGAAAATTATTACGAATAGTTATTTATAAAACTAACTACTTTTATGGGTTCAATTTTATTATTCTCATAAATGGGTTTCCTGCAGAAATAGCATTTATGTATAAAAATAAAAGCTAGCTTGTCAGCCTTTAGGTACAAATAATAAAAATTATTATTATCAGTTTCCAATATAAGCCGTGGAAAAAATATTGTTTCCTTCTCTTGAGAACATGTGCTTCAAATAATATTATAATATTTATGAACGCTGATGTAATGAATTATTCATAAATGCTTTTCTTATTACAAAATGAATATTGGGTGGGTGGGTAAATTTCCAGTATTCTTCTAAGCTGGACATTAAATAAACAGATAAAAAACGACCTTGTACAATAAAAATCATACCTACTAAAGTACCTTCTTACAAATAGAAATACCGGTTAGTACAAAGTTGTTTTGAACATAGGTTTGTACTAGGTAGTCATAAAAAACTTAGTTACATATTTTTAAAAGTAGATAATGACTATTTACATCCCCAGATGTCTTTCGAATTACACGTAGGTATTTTCAATTTTCCTTTGTCTATAATGCGTATTAAACTTCTTCCACTAAAAAAATATATTATTCATTACTTAAATATACGGAAAGGCCCCGCTTTCCGTAAAAGTGAAGTCAAAGGGTTGTGTTCTTAAAGCTAATACAATACATTAAAAATATGCACATAAACAGAAACCCGAATCCGATTCAAGACAGGAAAGTACAAACTAACAAGTAAAATAATTGGAAAGTGGAATCTATTTTATTATGGAAGTTAAGTTATAAAATGCTTTTATATCACAGATTTTATCAAATTAATCTGAAGGAAGCAAATCTTAGGCTTACCAGATTTTTCATTCTTTATATTAATATGTATTGAAATTCCACTACGATCGTATTTTTGATAAAGTAGAAACAGTTGATATTGCTATTTCTATATCTTAACAAAACCTATCACAAAATGAAACTTTTTTCCTATTTCGTGTTTTAAAAGCAAAGTTCGAGGGTGTGGTGGGTGGTGGCGGCCGGAATGGACGACTAGAGGGAAGAGGGTGGGCCCTACTACCTCCTGGATTTCCTCTTCCTAGGGCAGCTAGTGTCCCCGTAGAACAAGTACCTACACAGGTGATACTATTAAAGGAATCGGGCAATAAGCCTGCTGATACAAATCCAAATATTATTGTACATAAAACTAGTAAATTAATTTGAAATTAATAATAGGTACGTACAGCAGAAAAGCTCACAACTGAAATTGATCGATTTTGTACAAGTTTATCTAACCGTGTTTTTATTTTTAGAACTTTCAGCCATAAAAAAATGACACGATATTCAGAATGTGTTTTTAGTAAGCTTTGTGTATTCGTGACACTTTAATTAATATCTCATCAAGCAAGTTTTTCTTGTCATTTTTTCGGGATGTTTCTGATTTTTATCTAGGCGGTTAATTGTCATTGTTAATATTTAAATACTTTATTTCCATAATCTATCTATTTTAGTTAGTGAGCATGCTATTATGTATTATAAATTTTCCCCTCTAGTCTACGTTCATTAAAAGAAAATTTACCACATCAGTTGTTTTTTGGGCTTTTTGCAGTACTAACCAGTCTCAATAACCAAAGCTCAATCGCAACAAAAAATTTTGCTTGTAACTCTTGTAAAATATGGACCGAGTGAAACTTTTGGTTGTCTGTAAAGTCGGTTTACGGACGATAATTTTACGTGATAACGTCATAAGAAAACATTGATGAAATATAGCATACTTTTATGAATTGAATTAAATTATTTTTACTGAATTATCATTATTTTGTATAATACAAAGCAGGAGTTAATTGAAAATTACAATTTTTTCCATAAATTATCATTTTTTTAATTTATTTTTCTTCTTGTGTGCTGCTGCTGTCTCCCTTCTACTCGGACGCATCGGCCGATGGAGTGGAAGAGAGATAGATGCGTCACAAACCGAACGCTTTGGCCGATCGTGCCTCTCTATCGCTTGTTCCGCGCTCTCGCTTGCACACTCGGCTCAGGCGGAACGTGACAATGAGTCATACTTTTTCGTGTGTGCAGCCGGCGTTCATAGATTTATTAGACGTTATCACGTCAAAAACTAAGCTATCGTAAGTATATGTAATAATACGTGTAAATCTAAACAGTCGAAAGTCGAAATAGGTTAATTGTAAGTCGGGGTAGGTAAATCGAGGTATTCCCAAGTCAAAGTAACTGGTGCGATTCTCTAAGGTTTTAGACACTTCTGCGCATACGAATTCAGTACAAAATCGTATGCGCAGTAGTTTAAAAACACTTACAGAATCGAAGCGCAGAAAGTCTGTTTCAGCTATACCGCGGTAAATTTATACCAACATTTCCCTTTCTGCTAAAAGGGTCACGCTCTTCCCGAGGCGATGTCGAGGTGTGGTCACTTCCGAAGTAGTAGCAATATGGCTGGCGGTGGCAGTGACTGACTATGGGCTTTGTACGTCACACGAAGCCTTATCCAATTAAGGTAATTTGTTAAGAGCTTAATCCTCCGAAAAGTTTTAAGTGATTTGTTTTTAACACCAAGTCCATCGATTATGCGATACGAATACTTAGCTTTTTTAATCGATTTTCCTTGTAAAAAAGATTCTGTTCCGGAATAACCCACATTAGACACAAATGGTATTTATGGCGTTTGTAAAATAATAATAAGCTTTATCTAATTAAAGTTATCCTTTAACAGTAAGCAATAAGGAAATGGGGGTTTTTTATAGTGACCCATACATAACATTTTAAAAAAGATGTAGGTATAACATCAAAATTATTCGCCTCCGCAAATTTGCCAAAAAAACGAATATTTTACCTCCCTTTCTCTGGTCTACACATATGATGGTGTCTATTCTCGTATCTCTTTACCTTGATCATCCTGACCCTCTCGGAGTACCCCGGTCCGCAGGTGACGCTGCAGTGGCTCCAGTCGCTCCACTCCGTCACCATGCAGTCCACTGGGGCGGGGCCCTGGGGGGCCTCTAACCGGGGTATGGAGCCCCCTGCCCCCTGTCCCAACATGGCCTCTGTACAAATAAACATTTATTACTATTTCAAATATACCTTAAAATAAAATTAATTCTTAAATTCATCCGTAAATTACTCGTAAATTCATCCGTATTTTTATCACACTAACAATCTTAAAATCGCGGTTTGGCTGGACTGAAAAAAGACTCAATAGCCTTTAAAGCAGTCTAGGGAAAGGGTGGGGCTTTCATTGTATTTCAAATATACCTACTAAAAATCTAATATGCCTACTAAAAACCTAATTTCTTTTCAGCGATACCAACATGAATTTTCCTGCGAATAGGAAAACTTTTATTTTAAATTATTTTTATTTTTTACAATGTTTTATTTACACAAATCTGTATTTTATGAGACAATATTATTACATAAAATTTAAACCTTCGATGCATACTGTTGCAAAACTACATAAACCAAATTTTCGAAATTTTTCCATTATTCAATTATTTTCGGCTGAACTTGTATTTTGACCACAATTCGTTTAATGAAAAAAACAATAGAGGCACCAACAGTCAGCAATGGGCACTTCTAGTGGTCAGTGTGAAGAGTTTAAACGAACACGGTAGTTCTTCATTTCGATGAATTACATTTAATGACACATTTGTCATCCAAAATTATCACAATAATTTCACATTCATAATTTATTTTTTCGTGAATAAAAAATATCATGAAAAATAAACCGTGTTTATTATTTTCCAATATACTTTATATTTCAATTTTCAATAGCATGATATTGTGAATCTTCAAAAACTATGTTTTCGAAATATTATTTTTTGTGATGGTCTAATATTTTTTTGTTAATATTTTGTAACTCAGTATCTAATACCAAATTTTTTCATTGATTTTTTTAGGCCATGCATTTAGAGGTTTAAATGTAAATAGCTGATAGACGTTTGCCTTTTTTCGCTTGTATTCCATCATATACACACAAGTTTTCCTATTTTCTTTAGAGCTATACCGCCATAGAGCCTATGCTATTATTATTATTATAGTGATTCCTCCAAGAGCCTATGCCTACGTTAAATTCAAGATAATGCCCAAAGATGTCTCTGCTATGTTGAAAATTCGAGCGTTACAATGTTCGGAAATTTAAAAAAACACCTTTCTACCTGCAAACCCACGAGTATTTTGCATTTTACTATTTTAAACATTATAACTTGTCAATTTTATATTCTACAAATTGATAATCATGACGAAAATTAAAATGAAGAATGCGTTGTAGGTAATAAAAACTATTGTATTAATTTATTACGTTTCGCTTCGCGGCAAAATTTAGTTTTCTAAGTGACCGGTGATATTTCCATGTTTTCCTTATTTCATGACCTTTTGTGCATTGATTATTTATTTATTTATCAGCCGCCCCCGCCCGAGCAGCGGGTGATCATGTTTGTGTTTGTGCAGGAAATATTATGACTGTAATGCTAATGTACTTCTGTTGACTTAATATCAATAATATTGACCGCCATTACGAAGTAGATGGTTGATGGAATCACAATACACGTAGCTTTTTATAGAAAACGGATGTACTGCACTGTACGTAGGTACCTACACATTATCCACGAGTATATTATTTCTAAACCTGAAATCAGCCTGCCATATCATTCGAAATAAAATTAAGTACCAAAATATAAAATCAGCTTATTTTGTCCCAGACGAAATAAAAAGGAATAATTTTATTTACAATTTTTTTAGGGAATATTTGATTCCTAATAATATTATGTACATAGGTGCCTCCTACTATGAGGTAACTGTTTATAATATAATTCGTTATAATATTAATCTGACAAGTGTATATGTATACATATAAATGTGCACTTATGCAGGTGCATTCAATTTTATTTTAAGTAACATAAGATTTCCCTGTTATTAATAAATTCATTTACAAGAAAACCAATACCTCTCGTTGTTTTATATTTTTACAATGTATAATAATATATAAGCTCCCGATCGCTCGGCCTGGAGGCAGTTTATGGAATCCATATGCTCCACATCGGGAGCGGATATGGTATGATGATGATGACAGTATAATATAAGTATATTGTATTATAACATGTTTGATCCATCGTAGATACGTATAATACAATAATATTTTATTATATTTTGTACATTGCATTGTTCAAGTACAGTTGTTGTTTTTTTCGTCAATTTTCGAGTTTATATTCGAGCAATCGAAAAAAATAAAGCGATTGAATTGGGTTGTTCCCGATAGCATGAATATCCTTGAAAACGTTATAAATGTTTAAAGTATATTTTTACAATTCCAACGATATAAAACACAATGATCAAAAATGTTGTTTTCATTTATAAATTTATGTTTTAAAAACACGAAATTACGAGTGACTTTTAACGCCCGTTATTGGCTAATGACGTCATAACCGTTCATTATTAAAGGCGGGAAATTCATAACGAAGTCAGCGCCCATATTGATGTGACGTCACACCCCATGCGCGCCAAATGGAGGATTTTGCGAGCGATTTGAAAAAGCGCTATTTCAAACCGCGCTAGAAAATTCATATGACATCGTAAAAATTAAAAAAAAATTCCCTTGATATTGTTATTTTTCAATCAATTTTTTGAAAATAAAAAATAGAAAATCTGAAAGAACCCAATTCGGTAATGTTTTATGTAAAATATCGTACAATAATTTTAAAATAAAACTGATTTGTGTGTTTGAGTCTATCTCTGTTAAATTAATATCATTGGTATAGCCGTATTTAAAATGAAAATGTCTCGTGTCTTCATGTCTTGGTGGGGATAATAATAAACGACCGAGAACAAACAGTAAAACTGCTTTTCAAATATTGCTATTGTCATCAAACCGTCAACTGTAATGAGTTAAGTACAGTTTGAACAAAGGGAGAGAAATAATAATTTCTTGTCAATAGAATGTTCATAGCTCTTACATAAAATATAACAAAAAGGCTGAAATGTTACGGTTTATGGCGGTGGTTATTTGATGAGGAAATAGATTGATTATGGGTTTGGGTAGGACGGTAGGAGTTAAAGGTGTTTCCATGGAAGGTTGTACCACAACAAGGCGAGGGTGAAATTTCTTTTCAATTGTTTACGAAATGATATATTTATAGGAAATTAGTTATAGAACGTATGTAGGTATGTATTTTTTATTAAATCGCCTTTTGATTGAACGAAAACATTTTATTTCTATTTTTGTACAAATTAAATTTGATGGTCATTTATAGTTGATAAAATCAAAACCTTTTATAATTTTTCCAATACACTGAGCGACTTTTCTTCTTACCACTTATCTTAAAATTGCTCAAATTAAATGTTTTATTAAAAATATTATTTTGTAATTATCTCAACATGGACGTGTTGGATACAAAAATACTCGATAAGGTCCGATCATAGATTACCTGACATCTCTTCAAATCAATATTTTATACCGACCAAGTTTGTAATCACCCCTAGGACTTGATGATGGGTAGTTGGATGCGCTAACCACTACACTACAAAGTGAATCAATTTAACGAGATTTTAAATGTGTACAAATACTTGTAGACCAATTACTGGATTATACCAATTTTCCGCTAATATCAATCATTAATCGATAACTCTACAAAAAAGGAGAAGGTCTGGAAACGAATTTCAATTATCTAAGCGTTTACGGGGCTGTTACAATATTCCTCCCATCATCATATAACAATATACAAATATAACAAATTTCGAAAACTTGTGACTTGACTCCTGAATTTAAAATAAGGGCTCCTATTACCCCTGAAAATGACACCCATGTAAATATATGTTTTAAATGTGTGTGTCAGCTCCAACGCACGACTAGAATTTACTATTAAAGTGCGATTGTAATTGAATATAGAATAGGCTAAGGGAGCAAAAAATTGGATCCGCCACCTTGAATTAAAAAATTGTCTTTGAAAATAAATGCAAAATTCGAAATTAAGCTCCTGAATATGATACCCATGTTCATATTATCAAAAAAATTTGCACCCGCCATCTTGGATATCAAAGTAAACGCAAAATTCTAAATCAGAACTCCTTAAAACCCCTGTAAATGATACCAATGTTCATTTGATTTAAAAAAATGCTTCCGCCATCTTGGATATCAAAATAAATCCAAATTCAAAATAGTATTTTTTCCAATATTATGTTTAAGATATCCAGTTTTTTTTCATTTAGCTTAATTATTATATAATTTTCAGCAACATTTTTTGTAGACAATAATTATTGCGATCAATCATTTTTGTCACCAAATCAAATATTTGAAGTGTTTATCTATGTATGTATTGTTCAATCTTCTATTATAGACATTACATTCTTGTTCCTTTTAATGTATTACACAACTTGTATTATAATTGATATTTTGCGTGCGCCTATGATTATTTTACGGTCGTCTCTTATGTAATAATCTTTAAACTGAAAAACAACGCACGACTTCGAGGCCACAACCTTAAGCTGGAGAAGACCCGGTTTAATCAGAACCCAAGAAAGCATTTCTTGAGCAACAGGGTGGTAGATAGCTGGAACGGGCTACCGCAGGAGCTGGTCATTGCGAATAGTGTAAACGGGTTTAAGAATGGACTGGACAAGTTTTAACCTAACTAACTGTCCGATTTAGGCATATCAGCTTTAAGCTGCTCGCCTAATATTAAATAATAATAATAATAATATAATACTAAAAGTATGCAAGTGTAGACCAAGGAACAATGAGGAAAATCTTGTTTTATTTTCTATAATTATGTCTCTGGCGATTCTATTTATAACCCTAACCCTATGCTATTTCACCGAATTTTATTTGTGCTTTTAACTGCTCAACTATAAAATATCATAATGTAAAAAAGCATTTCTTTAAATTTCACTGCAGATAAAGTTACAGCTAAAGTAAGTAAAAAAAACGATATACAGTAGAAAAACGTAAGTAATTTGAACTGGTCACCACGTAACAAAATTTGCGCTTGCTAAATGAAGCCGATCGTGATGTCATTTTTAAATGCGACGTTTTCCGACTGAAGCCAATTAGAGTATTTATAAAGCTCAATATTCTTCAATCATAGATTTATCAAGTTTAATTTGCTAGACATTATTTACTATTGCGCAAAGTCAAATTCATTTAAAGAGGTGATTGGAGGCAAACAGAAATAGCAGGTTGTTATTCGTCCAATCAAATAGCAATAAACTCCTCATTGAACTTACCTATTTCATTTCCATTTCGTATTTTTCCTTGACTGATTAACTTTATTTGTGTTGGTATATTGCTCTTTGAATATTTATTTAAAAAATACCTGCAATATCAATGACCATAAATTTGGGGGTAACTTAACAACTTGCCGTGCAGCTGTCAAAATTTCAAATCATTTTTTCTCTCTGGTTTGTAGAGTAAAGCGTAAAGCTGTGATTGGTTGATAGGCGATTGGGTTACGCCTTCATTATGTATTGTCAAATTTCGCTTTTCAAAATCTTTTTGATTTTAAATGATTTTATTTAACCTAACCTATCATTAACCTACTGTATAAATTTCATGACCTATTATAAAGGATATTGCTTTTAAATAGCCATTTGATTTAAATTATTTTATTAAACCCAACCTATCTTAACCCACTGTATAAATTTCATAACCTATTATCCATGGATTTAGCAATAGACTAGTCCTCATAAAAAGCACGGCAAGTTGTTAAGTTACACCTAAATTTGCAACCCTAACCGTCATGTTTTATAAATAAGTTATGTAATTCAGTTTCCGTGGCCTATTGTTTTGTTTTAAACAGATTCTAATAATACCATTGCGACAACTAGTCACCTTTGTATTCGTATTTGAAATAGAAGAAACAGAAACATAGTTATTTTGGAAGAAACTTGGCGAAGAAACAGTAATGAAAACCGTTTGAAATGATCTAAGATCGACCTTTGTAATTTTGCGATTATAATGTGCAATAAATTTGTAAATGTCAAAATTCAAGCTTCAGAAAAGCCACGATACAGATATTTAAAAAAAAAATCGTGGTAACAAGTAAATAATTAAATTATTTGTTACCTCTTATTACGGAACAAGTGTTGGAGCAGTCCTCTTCAGTGAGGAAGTTGTTTTTGTTTCCCTTGCAGCCGTTGTAGTTAAAGGGGACGCACATGAGCTTCATGGGGTGGAAGGCCCAGCGCTGGTAGGAGCCCCTGCACGGCCCGGGGTCCGCCTCCTGCATGCACACCTCTGGAAACATATTTCAACAACATTTTGAACGTATACACATAATTGTAGAAAAAATGTTAAAAACTGTCGAAAAACAAACTCAAATGTGGCAACTTCTGTACAAATTCAATATACGTAGTAGTTTCAAAAAATTTTCATATATGGTTGTCAGATGATGGGCGGAATGGGGAATGTTGTAGTACATCAAGTGGCCACTTAACCCAGCCAATGACAGGTAATAAACCCTGTAAACGCCTAGATAGCCCACATTCGTTTCCAGAGTTTCTCTGTCTCTGTTGGGATATCAATAATATCTGACAACATATTTCACTTATAGTTGAAGGGGACGCACATTCACTTTTATCCATAAGTTCTTTTCCAACCTTCTATCTGTGACCATCCCTCTCTTGCTTTCTCCCTTTTCCATCATTACCAGTATTCATCCATCTTCTTCTTGGGTCTATTAGTTCGTTTCTGTTGAAGACTCACTTGATCAAAACCTTTATTACTCTTTCGCGTTGTATTATTCATAACGCGGCGCGTAAGTTCATGTGGTGCGTTAGTTCATTTTGTCTCATACATGTGGTGCGTTAGTTCATTTTGCCTCATACATGTGATGCGTTAGTTCATCTTGTCTCATACATGTGGTGCGCTAGTTTATTTTATCCGGTACTATACACTTACGTTTGGCGGTGGGCATGTCCAGCGTGCAGTCCGGGCGCTCGGAGCAGGGTGCGCGCTGAGTCATGTCCACGCGTGAGGCGCAGGCCTCGCGGTCGGCGGGGGGCGCCAGGGACAGGCGCATGCGCACGCGCGCCCCCCGACCGCAGGACACGCTGCATGCGGACCAGTCGCTCCATGGGGTCACTGGGCACGCCGGATCTGGCTCGTCCTCCGCACCACAAGGGTCTGCCATGCACTTTTGCTTTTCGACTGGAACAATAGATCCATAATTGATTTAAGTTATTATTTTTTGACTGACTTAATGTGAGATATGTGTGTGAAATAGACTGTGTGTGAGGGTGACAGAAGATGTACGAACGTGTGTGTGTATGTAGTATGTCTGCTGTGTGCCCGTCATTCCGGGTTAGAGCTCTGAGGAGCATAGTCAGTCAAACAGATAATACAATAAACCCGTCATAAATGTCACAGTCGCGTATTCATTAAAGCCCCCATATCCAATACATCACACTTAACGACCCAGATTTAAACTCAGCTTTCTGTACACAATTTATACAAAGTTTATTTTTATTCAGTTATAAATTTTAATTCCCTTAGAATTTTTACATAATATAACTTGAACAGGACAAACCTAAAACGACATTCGATAAAATAAAGAAGAAACTTGGGGTCCCCCAAGTTTGGGGACCTGGGTAGCTGCCTCATCATCAATCCATATCCGCTCCCTGAGTCGAGCAAATGGATTCCACAAACTGCCCCCAAGTCATCGATTGGCCGGCAGTTTCTATGCATCATCCCAAGTCAGGTCCAGGTCCCGTAGGTCTAATGCAAACTGCCGGATTATTATCTTAAACGCACTTTATACGGGACAGAAAACTGTACAACTGTCCCGTATAAAGCGAAAACTGTCTATAATATTTAATGGTCGGCGCGGCGTTTAGCCGACATGACAGTTTATGATTTTTATGTAAACGTTTAAGTAGATATATTGAATGCTTTTAAAAACGTAAAAAACAAATAACATATTTACATTATTAGCTTTATTAACAATTTCCCGTGTGCGAATATACGATAACAACATACGATCGCGCTTAAAAAATATACATATTTAGCGTTTCTTTTGACAGACTGTACTGTTTTCTTAACAAGAAACTGTTCTGTTTTCGGTCCCGTAAAAAGTGCACATTTAAGTACCCCGTAGACTAGAGACTTTCTATCGGGCGATAGTTTAGTCGGGTTGGGCTGCTAGCGCGCACACTGAATCAACAAAACAGTCGGGTTGGTGATGAGTGCGCAGACTAGAGAACAGTCGGCCAACTGCTCTCGAATGATTTTCCAGTTAATAAACGACTTTAGAGAGAGCGGTCGCAATAAATGTTGGAACAATATTGTCAAGAAACTGCATTATTGCTGCAATACTACGAAGGAGAAAGCTATCGCCCGATTAAACGATCGGCAAGTGTGCGCGCGTGGAAGAGCGCCATACTTATTAAGCTATCGGCCGATAGTTTATCGTCGGCCGATACCGGATCGTTGTAGTACTTGCATACATCTTCATACTGATTAAAAGCCCGACTAAACTATCGCCCGATAGAAAGTCTCTAGTCTGCGGGGGCTCTTATAAGTATGCAACTGACTAGTCTTCGTTAACATGCGTGTAGTGAATTCCTACCTGTGTCGATGAGTGGGCACTTCTTTTTCCCCATCCTGTCCAGGAACTGTCTAGTCCTAATGAGGAAGCCCTGGCCACAGGTGGCCGAGCACTCGGCCCACGGCCCCCAAGGGGTGGTGGCGCACGGCCCCTCGCCCTCCGCGCCCCCGTCCTGCCCTTCGGGGGCCAACGCACCCGCGTCAAGGCTGTCGTCCTCGCTGGAGGCAGCGCCCTCACTGGAAAAAATAAAAAAATAATATACCCATAAAAAAAGAATTACCAAGGTATTATGTTAAACTTAAATCGTATCGGAATAAATGGCACAGTGATAATTCAGTTTACATAGTTACAATTTAATTTTAAAGACAACTCGGCATTTTTTATGTAGTAATTTCTATCATTTTTTGGCCCTAAATCACTTTTCTCCAAAGGCATTTAAATATGTACATAAAACGTTTATTCTACTCGCATAATATATACCTAGTATTAATCGGTTACAAAATAAATATATTTTTAATCGAAAAATTAAAAGGTGTTTAAAATAAACAACATTTTGAGTGTGTACACGTAGTAGTAAAAATTCACGCAATGTAGAATCTCGGAACAGTAGCGGGCGCCGCCCTTGGCCCCGTTCCTACCGGGGCCCCCGCCCTGACTGGGGTACTCCGCCCCCTCCTGACCAGGGCCCCCCCTCCCACTCCTCCCGAGAACTGTAGGTCAGGTGGGTCACGCCATCAGACGAGAACGGTGACTTCACAGGACTAGAAACATTACCGCACTAGTGCGTTAGTAGACACCAGAATTGGGTTCTTCCCGATTTTTTATTTTTGATTTTAAAAAATTTATTAAAAAATTACAATATCAAAGGAATTTTTTAAAATTTTTACGATGTCATATGAATTTTTAAGCGTGGTTTGAAATAGCTCTTTTTCAAATCGCTCGCAAAATCCTCCATTTGGCGCGCATGCGGTGTGACGTCACAGCAATATAGGCGCTCACTACGGAATGAATTTCACGCCTTTCACGGTGGACGGGTATGACGTCATTAACCAATAACGGGCGTTAAAAATCATTCGGATTTTCGTGTTTTTAAAACATAAATTTATAAATGAAAACAAAATTTTTGATCATTGTGTTTTATATCGTTGGAATTGTAAAAATATACTTGAAATATTTATAACGTTTTCAAGGATATTCATGCTATCGGGAAGAACCCTATTCAGTAAATACTTTTGATCATTACTTTTGGTCATTATTTTTCAAGGGTAGGTACGATTCACAAGAAATCATGATGAAAGTGTTCGTACTATGAACAGTTTCGGTTTTCCATGATCTTTTAATATTTTAGGCCCCTGTTGTGCCAACGATGGTATCTACTGTCATCCGGTGTTTCGGCTGGCTGAGACAAGGCGTTTCGGCTGGCTGAGATGGCATACTACGTATTTTACAAGGTTCTCGGCGGCGGCGGCGTCCTAGGCGTCCACTATTGACAATCCGTCGGCAGTTTGCGGTACGTGGACCTGACTTGGGATCGCTTGGCTTGGAGGAAGTTTGTGGATTCGATATGCTGCACATAGGAAGCGGACATGGAATGATGATGATGATGCCGTAAAGATCGAATAGGAAGTATTGATTTTCTCATCGCGGATAAGAGCCATAACTCTTGCCTGGTGGCAAGTATAAATGGCGCTGTGAGGACTAACCACTAACGACCTGGGAGTGCCTGGTTCTGATCCCCACCAAATGTTTTATCTAATTACTTATAAATCCTATTATATTTTACACTCAATCGTGATTTGAGGGCGAAAAAATTTCATCACTAATAAAATTTCATTTGCTATTGACCTTTGCCTGTATCAAGGTGTGATAGAGGGTATATTATGTATGTAGGTGTGATTCTTTTGAATTAATTAATTTATTGATATCATACAATACATTTTCAACGCGTAAAGATTATTATCAATAACAGACATGCGAATCAATAAATATGTACATTTCTCGATGGTGATATAGAAAAAATTATTACGTTATAGTGTATAATATGTTTATTATAAATATATATACATATTTAAAATAAAATATGATACCTAGATACTGTATCCATAAAAAGTTCGTTGTCATCATAAGATTACGCAATGTTAACGAATTTATTATTATTGTTTATTACTTTATGACGCTAAAATTAACTTTATTACGTTGAGTTATATTAGAAAGCGTAAATCTTTAAATCTCACATGCTAGCTTCAAAACTTCTTGTTAATCAAAGTTGGAGTTGATGTTGACCGAAGTATGTAGGTGTACTACTACGCAAGTTTGCGGAAATTTCGGCCTTACCTTCATTAAAGATAAGGTCGATATTTCCGTAATACCAACCCTGTAGTTAACGGCCTTTTAGTACGGTTTCGGCAGCAGTACGGCGATGAAATCTGGGAGAGAGTTGTAGAGCTAACAATAAATAAAATAAGTAATTTTTTTACATAGCAAACACATTATAATGGTAGAGAAGCTTCTATGTTTAAAGTGTATCTGTCTACATAAATAATAACAGTAGTAGGGAAAAGTTAGTTATACTACCCCGATCATTATTCTGTTTGTAGTTGTACTTAACCACCCGATGGAGACCGGCAATAACCGTCTCGCCAAGTCCCCATCAATCCCAACATCAGCGGTCAGTCAGGGTCTCAACTAGATTGGGACATGGACAGAGATGGATCCATTAAAGGGGGATCCCAGAGTTTTAAGGAAAAAAGGGTGGGAGGGACAGAATGCATGTATGCATGTCACACCTCACACTATTATCCTATCTGGCAGACACAATCACCACCTAAATAAGAGATGATTAAAGTATCGGATAGTTTAGGTAATCAATATGGATCCTCGTGTTCTCCCGCCACCTCAATAAAAGCTGTATTGAGCATGAGTGTCGTCGCAGGCGTTTTTAACTAGGCAGTCGCGGCGAGCAAGTAGAGGCGCGCCAGCGGCGCCATGACGTCAGTCACCACTCGTATAAATCGATGCGCGCGGAATTACACAGGATACTATTTGTGATTTTGAACATCTCTTCGCGCTGGCTTGGTCCCACCAGGAATGTAAGAGCGCGGCAACAACCAACGACTTCATTATTGATCACCAAATGTAAGGTCGTTCAGTAAATAAAATGTATGAAACTAGCCACTAACAATAATAACCATTTAGTAAAAACCAGCAGCAAACATCTGATAGCCAACATAGAAATTGAAAATTACCGATAAAAAATATATCAAAAATCATATCCACAAAAATTGCGCATTAGCAAGTTAAAAACCACTACTATCCTAACGCATTTGACGTCAAGTTAGCTTTGATTTGTAAATAAATTTTCCAGTGTTTTTCGAGAAAATTGAGTAAGAAGTTGATTTTTCTCTGTCTAGTTATCATATTTTTTTTAACCAACTCAACTGTAGGCCACTATCGACCAATTACAGAGTGTGAACAACATGTGACCAACACCTAGGTGCACTGAGTAATCATCACTTTTGATCGTTCTCAAATATTAATGTTATCAAGTCAAATTAAATTATTATCCATAAAGGGAAAACAAAATAAAAAAACTGCATCTATTGAGAATTTTGTGCAATTTTAACTTAATACAGATCATTACTAATGAAAACTTTTTTGTAGAAAGAAAAAAAAAAAGATTTACGAGTATATAAGTGAAGCTATTAAATTGCGACGAGTTAGTTTGCCCCTGATATTTAATGGAAAAAATTGTAATTTTAAATAACCTCCTGCTTGGTATTATACAAAATAATGATAATTCAGTTATATAATTCAATTTCATTCATAAAAGTATGCTGTTTTAAATTTGCATATCGTTTATGATAATCAAATTATCGTCCGTAAACCGACTTTACACACTTTCGCTATATCTGTTTGTTTCAAATTGATTCTCATGGCTTGTATTTAAATGTTCCGTTTATCCGATTTACGACAGATGCACTGTTGGTTTAGTTATTCATCGCTTTATTTATTGTGGCTTAGAAAAAAAAGATCGGGGAAAAAATTTTTTTAAAAAAGGTTGGAAACCCCTTTTGGGGTTTTTTTTTAATTTTTAAAAAAATTTTTAAAAAACCCCCCGGGGGTTTTTTTTTTGAAAAAAAATTTTTTTTTTTTTTTTAAAAAAAAAAATTTTTTTTTTTTTAATTAAAAAAAAAATTTTTAAAAAAAAAAAATTTTTAAAAAAAGGGGGGGAAAAAATTTTGGGAAAAAAAAAAATTTTTTTTTAAATTTTAAAAAAAAAAAAAAAATGGGAAAAACCAAAAAAAACCCCCAAAAAAAAGGGTTTAAAAATTTTTAAAAAAAAAAAAAATTAAATTTTCCGGAAAAAATTTTTTTTTTAAAAAATTAAAAACCCTTTTAAACCTTTTTTTTTTTAAAAAAAAAAAGGGGGGAAAAACCCCCCAATTTTTTTTCCCAAATTTTTTTGGGGGGGGTTTTTTTTTCCCCCAAAAGGGGTGAAAAAATTTTTAAAAAAAAAAATTTTTTTAAAATTTTTTTTTTTTTTTGGAAAAAAACCCCCTTTTTTTTTTAAAAAAAAAAATTTTTTAATTTTTTAAAAAAAAATTTTTTTCCCGGGGGAAAAAAATTTTTTTTTTTTTGAATTTAAAACCCCCCAAAAAAAAAAAATTTTTTTTAAAAATTTTTTTTTTTTTTTTAAAAATTTTTTAAAATTTAAAAAAAGAAAAAAAATTTAAAAAAAAAAAAAATTTTTTTTTTTTTTTGGGGGGGTTTTTTTAAATTTAAAACTTTAATTTGGGTTTTTTTTTAAAAAAATTTAAAAAATTTTTAAAAATTTTTTAAAAAAAAAATTTTTTTTTTTTTGGGGTTTAAAAAAAAAAAATTTTTTTATTAAAAAAATAAAAAAAAAATTCTTAAAAAAAAAAATTTTGGTTTTTTTTTGTTTTTTTCTTAAAAAGGGGGGGTTTTTTTTAAAAAAAAAAAAAAAAAAAAAAAAAATTTTAAAATTTTAAAAAAAAAATTTTTTTTTTTAAAAAAAACCCTTTTTTTTAAATTAAAATTTTTTTTTTTTTTAAATTTTTTTAAAAATACCCAAAAAAAAAATTTTCAAAAAATTTTTTTTTTTTTAAAAAAAAAAATTTTTAAAAATTTTTAAACCTTTTTTAAAAATTTTGGGAAATTTTTTTTAAAAAACCCTTTTAAAAAAAATTTTTTTTTTTAAAAAAACAACCCTTTTAAAATTTTTTAAAAAAATTTTTTTTTTTTCCCCCAAAAAAAAAAAAAAAATTTTTTGGGGGAAAAAATTTTTTTTTTTTTTTTCAAATTTTTTAAAACCCAAAATTTTTAACCCCCAAAATTTTTTAAAAAATTAAATTTTTTTTTCCCGGGGCCCAAAAAAATTTTTCCCAATTTAAATTTTAAAAATTTTAAAGTAATTGGTTTTTGGGGGGAAAACTTTATTTTTTAAAAACCGGGGAAAAAATTTTTTTCCCCAAAAAAAGGGGGTTCCCCAAAAATTTTTTAAAATAAATTTTTTTAAAAAACCCAAAAAAAAATTTTTTTTTAAAAAAATTTTTTTTTTTTTTAAAAAAAATTTTTTTTTTTTCCCCGGGTTTTTTTTTAATTTTTTAAAAAAAAAATTTTTGGGGTTTTTTTTTTTTGGGGGGGTTTTTTTTTGGTTTTTAAAAGGGTTTTTTCCCAAAAAAAATTTTTTTTTTAACCAAAAATTTTTTGGTTTTTTTTTTAAAAAAAAATTTTTTAAAAAAATTTAAAAAAAAATTTTTTTTTTTTTTTCCCCGGGGGGTTTTTAAAATTTTTAAAATTTTAAAAAATTTTTTTAAAAAAAAAAAAATTCCTTTGAAAAAGGGGGGAAAAAAATTTTTTTTTTTTAAAAAAAGGGGGGGAAAAAAAAATTTTTTTGGGGAAAAAAATAATTTTAAAACCAGTTTCCCCGGGGGAAAAAAAAAAAAATTTTAAAAAAAAAAAATTTTTGTAAATTTAAAAATTTTAAAAAAAAAATTGGAAATTTTTTTTTGGGTTTTTTAAAAAAAAAAGGGGGGTTTTTTAAATTGTTTTTTTTTTTCCCCCCCTTTTTTTTCCCGGGGAAAAAAAAAAAGGGAAAAAATTTTTGGGGTAAAATTTTTAAAATTTTAAAACCAAAAATTTGGGGGGGGGGAAAAAGGGCCATTTTTTTAAAAAATTTTGGGGGGAAAAACCTTTAAAAAAAATTTTTTTTGAAAAATTTTTTTTTGGAAAAATTTTTAAAAAAATTTTTGCCTTTAAAAAATTTTTTTAAAATTTTTTTAAAAAATTTTTTTTTTCCCCCCCGGGGGGGGGTTTTTTTTTAATTTTATTTTTTTTTTTTTTTTAAAAAAAAAAAAAAAATTTAAAAAAAAATTTTTTTTTTTCCCAAGGGGGAAAAAAAAAAAAAAATTTTGGGGTTTTTTTTTGGGGTTTTTTAAATTTTTTTTAAAAGGCCCCCCCTTTTTTAAAAAAAAGGGCCCCCCAAAAAAAAAAACCCCCCCCCCCCCCCTTCCCCCCGGGTTTTTTGGGGGGCCCCCTTTTAACTTAAAAATTTATAAACCCAAAAAAGGGGGTTTAAAAAAAATTTTTTTAAAAATTTTTTTTTTAAATTAAAAGTTTAAAAAAAAAAATTTTTTTTTTTTTTTAAAAAAATTTTTAAAATTTAAAAATTATTTTTTATCAATTATTTCCAAAAAAAAAAAAAAAAAACCCCGCTTTTTTAATAAAAATTTGCCCAAATAAACTAAATCTGCGGTACTTAATAAAGCTTTTGTGATAAGAACAAATTTACAAATTTATCAAGCTCAGATTCATAATTTATAATAACACATTTGACTTACAATTATGATTTAGATTCACGCAGTTTTCGAGCATAACAATGTACCGAGATTATGATATATACATCAAAGGGTAAATAATAGATATAAACTTTATCAATCGCTTACCTTGTGCTAGTAATGGTTGAGAAGTCTAATAAGATTTAGATAAGATCAATAAATATAAAGAAGTGTTGCGTTATACCAAGCATCGAGGAGAGGTACACTAGAAGCCCACTTCCTGACGACCTTGAAGGAGCTGGTGGTGTTGGTGATGACCTTGGGGAACCACAGCCCCGCGGCCTTGACGATTGTCTACATGTGCTTGCTCTGCTGCCGCAACTCCTGCTCCATCAGTCGGACTGATCCCCACACCGCTAAACTCCTGCACAAGAATACAGATGAAGCAATCAAATAATATCAATTATAATGGAAGTGAAGAATTCAAAAAAAAAAAAATAATGGTGTACCTATATAATCTAAGAATCATTAGATGTCAAATGTATTTAATTCGCTACCACTAAAGTACGAAATGGTCAAACAAATCCTATACTATTATCCGATTGTAAATAATAAATATTATTTGCATATATATATGTGCTCAAGTAAAAGTAAATGAACAATGCTTCAACTGAAAAATTGCCCTGGACATTGACACCGATTTAATCTCATGGAGTCGTGGTCATATTAGTGACATGGATCGCTACTGAGTGAGTCCGCCCATCTTCTGTCTAATTAACTAATCTGTAACTATAATCGATAATAATGTGAACTGTTAATAAATAAATAAAATACAATGCGTAACTTATTAGAAATACCTTTTAAAGACTGTAATAGTCCCCAAAACCTGATTCCAACGGAAGCAATTATGGTCTTACACCCCAAAAAACTAAAGCCGCCCTCGTGAGAGGCGCCTAAGACGTCGGAGAAGTGTGTGAGCCAGAGAGAAAATGGAAAGTCTTTAGGGTGGGTTTTGTTCGACCAGATTCCCTCAAATGTCATCTGCAATAATGGGAATAAATATAATTCAAATCGGTGAAATGCTAGCTATAAACTCTCGTGAAGTTATCCGAAGTTTACCGAAACTAAAGTGTAGTATGTCCAGAATACCTACTTCAAACAACGCTGCCACAACATTTAGGTCAACGGTACATGATGTATAATTAAGTACTTCGAGAACATCGCCTAAAAGTTAAAAATAAAAAGTTTCCCCAAAAATAAATTATAACCAAATATAAAATAATCTTAACACTTGTTATTTTGGCATCGTCACAGGCGCAACATCTGTCCTCATCTGTTTCCCTTGAAGTTTGTTCACGGATAAGTCTAGAAAGCTGTCGCATGCATCTTCGTAACCATTTTCTCGGCTGCCACAAATACCATACCGTCTGAATAAATATACAAAAGTAATCAAATATATGATACCACTAGCATAGAAACCAGTCCTCTTGAGGTCCCCTTGTTTTTCATATTTATTATTTTATTAAAATTAATTTATTTTATTTTACAATTTTTTATCTGTTGCATAAATTTTTAGTGTTTGTGTATTGATTTTTTATTTTTCCTGTTTTTTTTCTGTAGGATGATGATGCGAAAATACATTATTAATATTATAAATGAGAAATCCATCCATGTAGAGAAAATGAGGAGAGGCATTCTCATCCCTCTTCCTCCCCCTTTATGTAAATTATGTGAATAATAGTTAACGCGCCCTAGCACAGTTGGCGTGGGTTGTGGCGCGTTACAAGGAAATGTAGTATAGTAGTTGGTTAAGTACATTAATGGAATAGCTAGAGGGTAAAAAAGGTAAATATAAGGAAATGTATATAATTTATTCTTCGATTCGCAATTGCTTAACTCAGTGAAGTCTTCCCCTATGTTTATGATTTTTCTGTAAAAAGTGAGACCGAACTCCCATTACTGAATTAATAAGATTCATATACCTAGGTAGGTACCTCTACCTATATTAATTGCACAAAGTGATAGTACAGTGTAATATTCCATAGTTATAAGCACATGCAATTTACTAGAATTAAAATACATATTTACATATTAAAGTTAATCTTATTCATAAATTATGGTAAAAACAGTAGGTAAAAACAATAGGAAAAAAATACATTATAAAAAGTAAAATCGGTAGATTTCAACCACCGTCGAAAAAGGAAATTACAGAGAAATGTCATTCCATGACTTGGTAAAATATTACCGTGCTAAAGTGACAGCTATTTGACCCACCAAACGTCACAACACTACGCCCTTTCACTAGTCGTCTAACGCACAGTCATCACTAGACGATCCATACGAGTCACACGATTCGTGCATTGGCCTAAGTGGTCCATGTATTCTTTTAGACGGTAGTATTTAATAATAAGTGTGCATGAAACTAACCTTATTTATATTTTGCTATTTAAAAAGTTTATAAAAATTTAATAGGGAGCGTAAATATTTTAGAAAATCAAGTGAAATCTATTATCAAGAATTTATCAGACGAGAGATATTTGTTCATTTCCACGGTATGACATTCACTGTAAATAAGCAATGGAATATTAAATTTGACAGTTTAGTAGGTAAAGGTTTTTTTTTATTTGTAACTCACGATGACGACACAAAACCGGGCCCCCCTTTCCCTTTGGGGCCTTTCCCCAAAAGAAACCGGGCCTCCCTCTTTGGGGGGATCGTGCCCCCTTTTACGGTGTTTAGCCTCCTCGTCGAAGGCCCATTGGTGCGGCGAACAGGTGGAACTGGCCCGTGGTGGGGGGCGCAGCCTCCGCCCCGGGGGGGCGGGGCTCCACCCCCAGGGGGAAGCGCGTGAACTGCTGTAGGGGGTTGTGGGTTGCGAACCCGGAAACCCGTCACTGCAAACATTTTATTTTATAATCACCAAAAAAAATGCATTTTTTAAATTTTTTGGTTTTTAATGCTTTAAAAGGGAAAATTTAATTTTTTTAAAATTTGTAGATTTTTTCTCATTGTTTTTGATTAGTCGTGAAATTTCAAAAATTTAAATTCCCTTTTTTTTTATCCAATGGTGGGAAAATTAAAAACAGAACCCTCCTTAGAGTGGTTTTGGGGCCCAGACTCTAGGAAATTTAATTTTAAATTTCCCTACTCCAATTTAAATTTTGCATATTAAACGATAAAAAAACAATGAATATTTTTTTTTTCAAATATCTTAAAATTTTTTTTAATAGAAAAAATTTGGGTTTTTTTTTTAAAAACAAAAATTTGTGCCTTTTTTAAATGACACAAAATTCAAATGACAATAAAACAAAGCTTTTTGGAATCAGGCAAATTTGGGTGACAATTGGTTTTGTAGTAAATTTTGTTTTGGGAATATAAAAACAAAAATAAAAAAGAAATAGCACAATTTATTTATTTATTATATTAAAGATGCACGATAAATTTAAAGGGTAGGAATAATAAAAATTTAATTTAAATTGAAAAAACCATTATTTTTTGTAAATTTTTTACTTAAAAGTTGTAAAATTTTCCCCTTTTTAACCCCGGGGGGTTTTAAAGGGTTTTCCAAAGGAT